>JAKSZP010009759.1:0-57984 GCA_022478985.1 Massospora cicadina
CTCCAAAAATTGGGCCACAAATTACTGAAGCGATTATTCTGGATTATCTGGTTCAGCCCTCAGATTAAGATAGCGCCAATCCCAGCAACAATGAGAGTCAAGAAAAAGCGAAGAAAAATGACTCCTTTTTGGCAATGTACCACTTTCTGACTTTAATGGCGCCCCTCCTGAGATCAGGCCAAATATTACTAAAACAAAAATCTAGATTACCTGGCTCGGCTCTCAAATGGGGATAGCGCCAATCCCAGCATTGAAGAGAGTCCTGAAAGACTGAAGCCCAAAAAACCAACTACCATTACCTCCATCACCAATGCCAACTGTTTGGCTCACGGCGCGTTTCCCTCACTGACTTTGTTGCATGAGTCACTTTCAATCATGAATGGAATCTGCTCACCCCAATCCTGAGATGATGGTTCAGCATTGCAGGAAGAGGCCTCCCCATCAGAACCTTCAAGAGGCAACATCCTAAATTCGTTTGGTCAGCTTCTAAGCTCATGCAGTCACTTGACTATGCAGATCACTGATGATGGCATTCCCTTTGAATGTTACCTGGACCTATTAATGGATACGGTGATAGAGAGATGCCAGGTTTGGATGACAAACGATTCAGACCAAGATCTTGAAGAAGCTGAGACCCACATGGCCAAGATGGCGCACAAGACATGTGAAAGGTTAACATGGTTAGAGGAGGAGTTGAATGCCTCTCTGTAGGAAGTTGCCCAGGACTGGGGCTGCTAATTGGCCTGCTGTCAGAAATCCTAGACAAAACTGACCAGATCAAAATGCTCAAAATTGAAAACTTGCAGCTTATACTGGAGTTATCCAAACTCAAGGCGAATTCTTTTGGAACCAGAAAGCCACTTGAGGCCGTTTCCCTCAAAAGACTAGATACCACAGATATCAGTGGATCACAGATTGAGGAATTTGAACCCACCTTCAAAAAGCAATCTGAAGGCTTTACCACTAAGGCTTACCTCCAAGAACATGCCGCGCTCAACCGTTGGGGCAAAGAATTCTACAGGCAAGATCCTAGTGTCACCCCAATCCATAGCGCCCCCATTGTCTATAACTTTACCATGGATGATATTGGGGTGGCCTCATTATACACTGCCGGCATCACCAACCTGATCTGCATTATGCCTGAGGCTCAGTCCATTCCTGAGCTTGAGCCCTCCATTTACTTTAACCCTCTGGTCACAATTTACTCCCCTAGGACAAGGCTAAGAAGGCGTTGTTGAGATTCTCCCTGGATTAGGTAAAAGCCTTGTCTAGGTGGAAAATTGATATAATCATACAAAGAGCATAATTTGCAGCTGGCCCAATAATTTGAAAGCAGAGTTCAATTTTTTGTTGTAATACTGAATTTGAGGCTTTGCCCAAATAATGCCAAATTCGGGGAATATGCACAATTCTTAATTGTTCTAATCTCTATCCATACTTTATTTATTTCCAACTATCCTAGTATTGGGACTTTCCTACAAGTCTTATGACACTACCCTTAAAATCCCTATTCCTATCCTTACACTTTGAGGCACTATAAATAGTGCTTGATTAATCTAAATAAAACACTTCTCATCAAACTCTTATTTTACTTTATTTAATTTACTTAACTTTAATAAAGAACATCTCGTCCAAGGCTGTAAACTTTGAAGCCCTGCCTTCAGATGATCGTGCTGCCAATGTTTCCTCCCTGGTGGCCCAACAGTATCTCTAAACTATTTGTGCTTAGCAATTTGGATGACATAAGGTTTAGGACAACTTTTTGTCCCTCTCTCCATAGCTGTTCGCTGACTTCTGGTGATGGCTGATAATGTAAAGGTGTCTCTATTGGTTTCTTTGATATAAAAGTGGCTTACATCTTCCTCGTGACTCTTGAACAAGACTGGATGATACCAGAAGTGAAGAATTTCTCTTCTACTGCTTAGGCTCTTCTCCTTGGCTTTAATCTTCTGTGAAAAGTCTCAAGGCTTACCTCAGGGCATCTTTTAGGTCAGGAGGCCTCATAACGCACCTTGGATTCACATAACTAAAAATTATCTTGGCTAGATTATGGTTATTCCCAATATTTTATAAGCGTTGAGGAAGGCTCTCTGTGGTCCCATTATTACCTTTGTTAACCCATTGGGCCAGCTTGCTCAGACCTACAAGGTGGGCGGTGTAAACTTGACTTCACACCTCTTCAGGTATTGAAAAAAGAATGGTATATAATAGCGCTAAAAGCAAGGAGCGGTGTAACTTGGGATAGTACTTTGTGGCATTTTGTGTGCAATTTTGAGTCAAAGTCCACCATAGCTTTAAATCCCAGAAGTATCTGGACCTTGTGGTAAAGTTTGTCAGAAAATTGTAATGTTTTCATTTTTCTTAAACAAATGGTTATAAATTCAGCCTTCTGAGTGGCTATGCGTTTGAGATTTCTAAACTCTCCTAGAACCTCATTTCTACATTGGCAAAGGTATGCCATTCCTCAAGTAGTGCATAATTAGATCTCAACTCTGTTTATTTAAACAATTAATCATAGTAGTGTTTTAAAAAGGTCATAAGCTCTGTGAATGGTCATTTTAAACATTTTCAAAAATGATTGCACACTCCAACGCTTGTCAAATTTAGAAGATTAACTGTATTGAACTTTTTAGGATCCTGGATAAAACCCTCCCAGTCCAGATACCACTGGCACAGCACTAGTACTTGGCCCTGGGTTACTATCATGAGGCTGACTCTATTAGGGGTGGCATCTCCGCAAAAGGGGTAAAGCAAACAACAAATTTGGTACTAAACGAGTAGTTATGTCAGGATTTCTGGCTACTTAGGTGCTCACATGGTGTGGGCTCAGAATCCTAACAAGGGGCAGGTAAGGGAGGCTCAGTCCATCGCCCTTCCCAATAGAATGGGGTCCAAAGTTACCTAAGTTTACCAACCTTGACCCTTAATTGAGAAGGAATTTCTGAGAATAATCTTTATGTTAAATTAGTTGCAGTAGAATAAATAGTAGAATATTAAGTATAATAGGGTAAAAGGTCCAATTTATTAGAGGAGCCTCACAACAATAAAAGGGTTAAGGCTACTATTGGAAGGTGAGAGAATTCATAACAGGTCCCAGGGAAAATATTAAGCTATGGAAATTTAATCCTTAGCTTAAAGGGACTTTTGGCATCAATTGCCAATTAAAATAGAAATAATTAATGATTTTTAAAGGTCAGTTTACAATCGACTATCCTCAGAATAAGTCGCTGGTAGTCCTAGAATTTGAATCACTATTGGCATTGATCCTTGATAGGTTTTAGACTAACAAATTCACCCAAGATATAATAAAGGTTATTGATTTTAATCCCTGACAAATCAGATCATCTCAACCCAAGTTAATGGGGAGTGTAATCTGGCATTTGCCGATAATTAAATATCAGTGAATTGCTTTTCTCTCTCGTTGCAATCACTTTTGCAACTTATTCAATTTAAGTCTGATTCTAGTTTGATAATCTCACAGAGGAGATTAGTCTGCGTCCATGTCAGGGAGCAGTTTGGAAAGTAAGGTAAGAGGAGCAGGTGGTAGGCTCGCGGCCTCAAACGTTCAAAAACGCCCTGGAGAAACTGGCGGAATAGAAAAAATATAAAAAAACTGGCGGTCACTAAGTCCTCAGAAAACCTCACTTGGAAAGCGCGATGCAACCAGTACATCAACACGCTGCACTCCCAACCACTCTCGTTGGTGGAATATGGAGTCTGTGTGTTTCTGGACATCCAACAAACAGCTCTATGGGAAAAATTTTGTGGGGATGTGCACACCTTTTTCCTGACCGCAGTGTGTGTCACACCTCACTCCATGTCATGCAGTTGGCTGGACCTCAGTTTTGAAAACAAGGAGGCAGCAGATGAAGCTGCTGCAGTGCGCATAGTGATCAACCTCCCTGAAGGGCAATGGGTCTTTGAAACCAAACGCACCAGATGGATAAAATCCAACCAAATTTCCCTCATGTTTGACTTTTTGCCTACTACGGTAAAATGTGCCATTTTGGAACAGCACCTGAAAAATGATCTCACTGTTTATGGCAAAATACAATCTTTCGAGATGCAATGCTTTATGCTGATGCCACACATGTGCACTGGCAAAGTCATCGCAGTTCTGACCCCAACTGAGGAGATTGCGAAGGACCTATCCCAGATCCTGCACTCCACATATATTAATATTGAAGGGCACACCAGCCACCCTTTTCAGGTAATCGTGGACAGCGCGCCCCCCATCTGCACCCACTGTGACGCATTTGGCAATAAGGCAAATGCATGCCCCACCAAGGAGGGCATCATATTCCAAGAACACCCCTCGGCGGCCATGGCCAGTGGAGAGGCGCACTATGAACCAACCGCAAGCACCAAAGAGGCTTTCCTGTGGGGAGCACAAGGCTGCTACCTACTGGTAAAACCTATTTCCCCACAAGAATGGAAGAAGGCCAAGAAGGCCCGCAGGGCCGCAGCCAAGGAAGTGGCCAAAGTCACCACTGCTATCCCACACTCCCAACGCCAGGATGACATCAAAACCTTCACGGTGGAAGCAACTTGGGAATCCATCAACCAATCAGATTGGGAAGCCCATGCCAATTGGGCCACCCAATCTGAGGATTCAATGGGTGACTCAATTTCACCTGATATTTGCAACCAAGCTCCAGTTGAAACTGACTTGGGGTCCAACCTACCTGAAAAAATTTTTTTGACCCAATTGTTGGTGCACCAAACTCATCCGCACCACAAAAAATTTGTTTGATGTCAGGGAAACAAAATGTAAAGGCAAAAGCCAATGTGAACCTTTCTGCTAAAATCAACAAAACTACCAATAGCGTTGCTGCAAACACCTGTGCTGCCATGAAGGCCCGTGGGGATCTAGAGGAGGCTAGTGGGCCTGGGTGCCCACCCTTGCACCTAAGGTGCAATGAAGGAAACCTTCACTTTAGGGATGTTAAATATTGCCGGACTCAAGGCCTCACCATCCCAGGCTAGGAAACTGAGTGTTTTACAAAAAATCTACCCGCGGATATCCTGGCCATCCAGGAGTCCCATTGTCCACAAGGTTCTGAGGATGCTTGGAAAACCATGCTCCTCCCATCCCTATCCTTTTAGTCAGAGCACTGTGGGGTGCTAGTTTGGAAAAACAATTTTTTCAAATTTTTATTGTCAGGATCCTTCCTCAATGGCCATGTCCTTGTTATCACATTCTCGTGGGCCAACATGGCACATGCTATCATCAACATCTATGCCCCAACCTGTGCACAATAATGTCAGGAATTTTTCATATTGATCAAATCCCTCCCACTACCCCCTGACCCTTTCATAGTCGGTAACATGAACTGTTGGCTAAACACACCCACGGGCTGTTGGCCTTCCTCCTCCCACGCCCCCCAGGGTCACATAGAACTTCGCGTTCTAAAACCCCCTTGAGTTAATGGATGTGCTGCCACGGCAAGCCCTGCTGCTTGAAAACATGATGCGCCCCCATATCCACAATGGCCAATTAAGGTCCATGACCTGCATCGACCTTATCCTTACACTGGCGAAATTCCAACCTCACATTTCCCACTTCCAAACAATGAAAATTAAATTCTCTGACCACTGGCTGGTCTCAATAACCTACCACCTACCTGTCACAGCGGCTAAGGCCCCACATTGGTACTAACTCCGCCCTCCTGAAATTGTGTCGCCAGGATTTTCCACCTGGGCGGAATCAGCAACTTTGGAAAAAGAGTTTGCTACACCATTTTGCGCGGACCCCATCTCCACATGGGCAGCCTTTAAAGAGGATACCATCCACCACTCTCGCCCTCTCCTCCTGATGCTCATGAGCCACATCAGCTGTCATCTCGCGCTTTAGCAGAGTTGGTACACCTGAAGTCCAACATCCCAGCCACAGGATACAGCCCTGCATGGGGCTGGAAGTGGGCGGAGGCAGCCGCCCACCTCAACGCGCTTGAAAGGCAACACAAACATTGGGTTTGTGTTCAGTACAGGGCCAAACTCATTACAGAGGGCGACAAGTGCACCGCATATTTTTTTAAAAAATTTTCACAACCATGCCAGAGCATGGCCTGCACACAGGTGCAAAGATCGGATGATTCCATCACAGATACGCCAGCCAAAGTGGCAATTGAAAAACAAAAGTATTTCTCTGAGTTATACCAATCTGATTCAATTCAACCAGCTGAAGTGTTGGAATTTCTCAACTGAACCCACATCCGCATCATTTCCCAATACCCAAAAATAATGAATTTGATTACTCTGAACGAATTCTGGACAGCCATCCATGGTACACCAAACTGGAAAAGCCCAGGCCCAGATGGCATTCCATATGAATTCTATAAAAAGTACTTCAAATATATATCCCCACTATTGCTTGCCTCACTTAACTAGAGCCTTCTGGAATGCGCCTCCTACCAGAAGGACAAGAGGCCTTCACCATCACACTCTTCAAGAAAGGGGACAATCTAGACTTAGCCAGCTGACGCTCCATTTCTTTAACTAACACGGATACAAAATTTTAACTAAAATCATGGCTAACCGTTTAGGGATTGTAGCATCTGCCACCATCTCTCAAGAACAATTTGATTTCATACCCAGAAGGTCAATTTGGGACAACGTGCACTCTGTGGCTAACACATGCCAGTCCACAGCCTCTGGGGCACTTGTATCCTTGGACCAACAGAAGGCCTATGATAGAGTAAACTGGGAATACCTCAGGGCCTGGCTCCATCAATTCTGCTTACCCCCTCGCTTCATCAACTGGGTAATTGTCCTGGCTTGATGACATGATAGTAGGTACTGATGCTGAGATAAGGTTGGGCGACAGGAAGCCTAGAAGGTGAAACTTCAGGAATCCCTGACCAAAAACACACCTTAGATCAACGCTGGGTGCAAGCCAAGCAGGCCCAGGTTGATACTAAGGGGGTGCAAAACGCCCAGCCTCTGATCTTGGCTCAGGCACTGAAACTATTGATTTACATTTTAAATGAAGATGGTTTGATTCTCTTGGTGGAGAGCAAGGGTTTGAGTCCCATTCCAGCTATGAAATTTTAAGCTCAGGTAAAATATGGCTTCAATCAATTACACGAGTGAAGGCACTCTTGGTGTAGTTTACTAAAATGGATGGAAGCATCTGTTTATAGGAGCGTCAAGGCTTGGCGCAATTCCGCAGAACCCAATTTCCCTGGCCCATTTTAAATATGTTTTTGTGACCAACATTCCTTGTTTGTCAACTTTCTTTGTGTAAAATACCCATTTTTCTAAGTTTACTTATGGTTCCTTGCGCTAACTTGGTGGCGGACCTCTTTGGGGAGGTCTCCAACTATGTGAGCCACTACCTTCTATCACAATTTACCAAAATCTCAGGTGCTCCCTTGGGCCACCCAGGTCCCCTCCAGATCGAGGCACCCATAACTCCCTGATGCCAAACTACACTTGATTATGGACTCCCCTCTGGGGTCTACTCAAGCTGTTATGTTCCTAACTTACCTGGACTTATATGTTGCGTTCTACACCCTTGCCTGGGGTACCTTTGGCACAGGCACCGTTCAAGGTGTCTTCTTACTCTTTTTATTGACGGCCGGTTCCCTAGCAATGTGGGTTTGCATTCCACATCACCTTGCTGGGAACGATAGAGTTACAGACACTCTCTTGACAGTAATGCTGCTCACAAGAATCTGCAACAATGGCAGTGCGTGGCCCTGGCTTCCTAACGGAAGTAGTCCGCCCTCAAAGGGGCTTGCGACAAGGAGACCCCCTTAGCCCACTCTTATACAACTTCAGCCTTGACCCACTACCTTGAAACGTGAATGCCCAACTCACTGGGGTCCATGTGCCAGGCCAAGCCCCAGTCAAGATGATGGCGTTTGCAGATGACTGTGTGGTTGGAGTGTCTAATAACAAAGATGCACGCGCACTTGAAGCTCTCATCCAGGAGTATTCCCGGGTAAGTAATGCTGCACTGAACTCTTCCAAAACCAAAATCATCCTCCTCAGTTGGTATCAAACCTGCTGGGCCCCAGCGACCAGTGCCCGGCCCGGCCCATCTGCTTGCACATGTGCTCGCCCTCCCAGCTCACCCCTCACCGCCCCACTGGTGCTCCCCTTAGTGCCACGCCCTACCATAGGGCTGTTCCGCCATCTGGGCGTGTGGGTGGAGGCAGGCGGATACGCATCAGCAGTAATGGAGAGTCATATTCTAAACAACGTGATGAAGCACATCGCCTCCCTCAAAGCCCACCCTACTTCCCTTACTGGCAGGGTTGTTTTAGCCAAATCTATGCTCCTCTCCAAAGTCTGGTTTGGAGCCCACGCCATCCCCTTCTCCCCAAGCTTTTTCAAATCTTTGTATGCCCTGCTGCAGGGATGGCTTTGGTCAGGCCGCCCACCACCAGTATGGCTAGAGGTCATGTTTGGCCCTCATCATCATGGTGGCTTGGGCCTGCTTGACTTCAAAGCCCATGCTGCCAAGATCCTGGGCACCTGGATTGCGGCTGTCACCACCCCTACGCTCCCCTCCCAACACTGGTCCCGCGTGGCCTGCTCCAACTTCTCCCGCGCCTTGGGCCTCAACAATCCATCGAACCCTCACTCCCTGATGAAATACCTGGCTTCACACCCATCGGTCACAGGTCCTCACGGGACTAAAACCCACTACAAACGAATCCTCCTCTCCATGTGGAGTGTTGAGTGGAGAATTTATATTAGCGGATACACAGCCCAGAGAGGCCGCCCCTCTCCTCAGTTCACACAAGAGGTACAGGGGCTACCCATCCAAGATGGCGTGATCCTCACACGGCCCCATGTCCTATCCAGGGTGGACTACCTGGACATGATGGACATCCCTTACTCCATTGAGACCCAAATTCTATCTGGAAATACGCACACCATCCTCTGTTGCAGCCTCAAATCCGTTCACATGTGTGGCGCTTCCTGAGGCAGGTGTACCGTACAGCTGAGAGCTCTAACGCTTTACACTCATTCTGCGTCGTAAGTGGCCAGTATGGAACTCTGTTCCACCACCTGGAGAAGTTTCCTACCTCTAAAGTGATATGGCGCGAAGTTTAACGTCTGCTGGGCCAGAATCAAACACATCCTTTTAGTCTGTCAAGAGATATGTTTGCTTTATTAATGACCTCCCCCTTCCATCCTCCCTCCGTGCTCTGGTGGTTGCAATCTCCATGTGGATTATCCACACGATTGTCTTGGATACCATCGCAGGCTCCACCCCCACCCTCCCTGAAGCTGTCCACAGATTCCAATCTCATTTGGTGGACCACTTTCAGGCGTGGATGTTTGGATACCTCCCACCACATCGCCAGCAGCTGGTCTCCTCCTGGTTTCCAGTTTGGTTCATCAAATCAGACCCTTTCCTCCACACGTGTTTAATTGTGGCTACGGCCCCTTCATACGTTCCCTCCCCCTCCCCATAAGTGGCATTCCCGCTGTTAACAAGAGATAGCATCGCTTCTCTGGGGTGCCTTCCCTGTTACTAAGTTTTGTTTCTTTTGGGTCAAATTTGGAAGTGTCCATCCCATGGTCGGCCTTCCTCGCAATAAATTTAAATTTAAATATCAGTGAATTGCAATCCCTAGTAAGAGGCTTCCCCCTAAAAAGGTTGATGCCAAAAAAGAACCCCTTTCAAGCCTCAGCTGGGGGTCAAGAGCCAGGAAAGGGGCATCACATCTATTCAGCGTAGTTTGGTAGGGGCGAGCGAAGCAAGTAAAATTTATTCTCTAGTAGTTTTATAAAACTAGAGAGAAATTTAAACGTAGCAAGGGTTAGATGAGCTCACAGTAGAGGGCGCAGAAACTACCTGGAGTTCTGGGAAACGCTACTTCAGCTATAAGCGGTAGAAAGAATATAGGCGCCAGGGAGTAACTTAATGCTTGGCCTAACTAAAAATCATTGGCAGTCTAGAAGTTTTGAATTACACTTCTAATGGTTCAGGTTTTCTATCAAAGTTACTTTGAGTGTATTTCTCCAAAAAGCGATAACTTAAGTAAAAATACAGTTTATAATTCGACCTAATCTTTTTTATTAAAAGTATGGGATATTTTTTAGGTTTTGATTTATTTTGTAATCTATCAGTGCTAATTAATCGCTGAGCGATCAAACCTTCAATCAATTGATTGGGATTGTCGGAATTTGAGATAATAATCTAACAAATTCCCCCCTCCAAATTTGGCCATACTGGGTCAGTCATCAAAGCTAACTGAGTTAAATCAATTTTGGTATCCTCCTCCCCTATTACTGAGTCATGTGGGGCGGCGTTTCCACCCATTTGGTCAGGTGAGTAACACCACCCATTGAGGATGCCCACAAGGAGGTCATTTCAGAAGATCAGTAAAGATCCTGAATGGATGAGGCCCTGAAAATCCCAAGGCACCGATTTCCAACACACCCTACAAATATCAAATCCTTCTAAGCCTAATAAAATATCGATTAACTTACCCATTTTTCCGCTTCCTTCTCAACCTTTTCTGCAAATTAGCAGCTTTGAGCCACCTTTGGACCTCGGCGCCAGTCCAAATAACTGTAGCACCGAAAAGAGTTGTGCTCGCTACAGGGTGCTCTGAGCTGTCCTGAGTGAAAACGTCTATCACAATGGAAAATACCAAAAGCCTAGGAGACCAAACCGCTGGTTGGTCAAGAAGCATTGCCTAATGGGTTAGTACCTCATGGTATGAAATACCTCCGCTCAAGCTGAATCAATAAAATTTTGAGCCGCTTTCAATTCACCCTGCCTTCTATCAATGGAAGTCATAACAACTTCAATGCGAAAACTCTAATAAGGTAATCTCCCAACTAATAAATGGCATCTACTCTGTGGGTGGCTGCACTAGTCATTCCTGTGCCTCTGCCATTCCCTCTACCATGTGGGACCTTTACGATTTGGCCCAGCTGCTGCCAGCAGAACTCACATTGGGCCCCGAATGTTACCTCTGCCATTTCATACACCCCGCCATCCATCACCTGCTCCAACTAGTAGGGCTGCACCATCAAGAAGTATAACGCCAACTGGGGCTCTCCCAGGCCCTACACACCCATCTCATCAATTTCTATACCGCGGCCTCCTCCTTTGTCCATGACAACCGCGAGGCCATAATTGATAATCAGCGACTGATTAATGAAGTTTGAGATCAGGTAATGGTGTTAGATCATGTGATCTCTGGGTATCTTGAGGATGAACTGCATCGGAGCATTCAACACCTTGAGATAACTTGGGATCAACACCTCCACCAAGTTGAGGATCTGGTAGGGACCCTACAACAACACTATTGAGAGTTGGCCTCCCATGACTACTCATCTAGGAGCGAAGGTCCTGAAGGTCCCTGTGGGCCCCCCAGCCCCCAGGTCCCTCAGCCCCACCGCTGCCAGCTTGAGGACCCCTGGCAGAAGGATGTGATGACAGCATTAGCCATTTTGCGTGAACAAATTTGGAATGTTGCCAAAGGATGTAGACTCCAAACGGATGGGGTCCCACTTGACCCTAGGGTCTCCCTAGATACTCTGTCAGATGAGTTGGTCAACTTAAGTAATTTTTGCTGAGCTCACCAACGCCCACATCTCTCAGCTGGAGCAAACCTGTTGAGGGTTTGAGGACCACCTGACCACCCTTTGAAGATCAATTTCACCACCAACAAGCCGACATACACTCTTTAAAAGAACAATTCAAAGACAGGGTTTCCGTTTCCTCCCTCAATCAACATTAGGATGATGTCCAGGAGGAACTTGAAGGTTTATGACGCTGGCTAGACCAACAGGGCCCCCGTGATTATGTAGAAACTGAAATTTCAGAGCCAACGCTTATCCTTGGCGTTAACACCCTCTCCGCGCCTCTGGTAATTAACTTTAAACCTAGTTTTATAGAATAGTTTGTTCCCAGCCAAGAAAGCATTGCATCCTTCCTGTATGCTTATGAAAGCTTCATGGAGGAAGCTACTAATTGGCAAAGGGTAAAGCATATCCACTCCTGCCTGGATAGCATGGCCTGGGAGAATATGACCCCTCATTTGAAGGAGTGCACAACGTGGGACCAGGTCCACATAGCTTTAATCCAGGAGTTCGGAAGCAACCAAACCTTAGCCAGCCAAAAACAGGCCTTCATGGGTATCTGATTAAACAAAGGGGAAAGCCTCATGGAGTTCGCCTACAGCTTCTATGACCAAGCTCAACCCTTGGTTACCACGAATTGTATCACCCTGGATGACACTATTACCGCTGTCATTTCTGCGTTAGGATCCTACCCTGAGGTCCAGATGCATATGATTGGCCAGAAGAATGGATTTACCTGCATCTGAGAAATTAAGGAGGCCCTTAATGAGATCCCTATGTCGACTCTGCACTCCAAGGCTACCTCCACTGGCCCCTCTAACCGTCCTAGGGTCCACATGGTCGAAAACCAGAAGAACCCTCGATCCAGATGTACTTACTGTAATGGTTCCAGGCACAGCGCCAAGAACTGCTGGAAATGACTTGCTGAGGAGGCGGGAAAAGGGCAGTCAGCATGAAGGATGAGGCACTTCATGCTGGTGACTCCACTCAGCCTCAAGAATCCTCTGTAACTATAAGTGAACTAGGAGCTACAGCATCTAGAGAAGAGATTTCAGTATCTAATGATAATAAAGAAATTGATACTGCTTACTCTTCTTCTGATGACTCTCCCATGTTCCTCACTCTGCCGCCCCAGTTTGGAAGCCTGGTCACCCAGGTCACGGTCTGAGTTCACAAGATACCAGTCCATGCCATAGTTGACAGTGGCTCCCCCATGAATGTCATATCCTCCAAGCTGATGAAACGCATCAAGATCGCTCCCAATATGCCGCACTACATGGAGTATGGCATGGCTGGCCCCCAGTGCACCCGATCCATAGGGGCCTATTCCTCTCTACTGATTTGGTTTGGAAAGCTCGCTTTAGATACACCTGCCATTGCTCTGGACAACCCTAGCTATGACCTGCTCCTCGGGACTCAGTTTCTTAGAGACTATTTGGCAGTGCTCCATTATGATGGCGGCTTTCTTTCCTTTCTTGGTCATCATATTCCGCTTGTTTTTGAGACCCCTTGTGACTCCAAAACTGAGGTTAAAGCCCAGGCTTGTCTGCTAGAGAGTGAAAGCCAAATCTATCAGCTTGAATATCATATTAGGGGTTCTCAAGTCTGACTGCCCCTCCTGCTGTTGATGGGCAAGAGGGCATGCCAATATTTTTACCTAAGGCAACTACCATTCCCCCAAAATCCCAGGTCATCGCCAATACCCAGGTCCATGTCAACATCCCCTCAGGGTACCTGCTAGAAGTCTGAGGCCTAGACAACCCATCCCCAAAGGAGGTGCTAACCTGTCCGGGGATTCTAGATCCAGCCTTAGCTAGATCTATATCAGTGCTGTTGGCCAACCTTACTGATAAACCTAAAATAGTAGGTCCAAACAGCCCTGCCGCCTATGTCCGCTTACTACTGGTAGAGGCTATCACCAACGTCTGGAACTTTGGTGACTTAAGAGACTTTTGGTTTAGAAGCTCCACCCTCAGTTAGTCTGGTTGATACTAATATCAGTAAAGACCTCTCAGATGACCAACAGCAAAAGGTCCTAGCGTTATTGGAGGAATATTTGGACCTATTCTCAACCTCAACCTATGACTTTAGAAGAATGAATGGGGTCCTTCATCATGTAGAAACTGGGGATGCTCCTCCCTTCCAGTCCTGACCTTACCAAAAGAGCAAGGTTGAGGAGGCCCAGGTGACTGTTGAGCTAAAACAGCTACTTGACGCTGGACTTCTGGTGCCCTCGTGCAGCCCTTGGGCCTCTCCCCTTCTGCTGGTTTGGAAGAAGGATGGCAGCCATCAGGTGGTGATGGACTATTAATGACTTAACTCCATCACTAAGAAGAATAGTTATCCTTTACCTTGAATTGACAATTTTTTCCAACTGCTAGCCGGATCTCAATACTTTTCTGCCATGGACCTTGCCAGCGGATATTGGCAGGTTGAGCTCGCCCCCAAAGACTGGGCTAAGTGTGCGCTCATAGCTAATGAAGGGCTATTCAAGCCTACTAGAATGCCCCAAGGCCTTTGTAACGCCCTGGCCACTTTCCAACGTTCCATGGATGGAATCCTTGGGGATTTGAAGCTCTCCTGCGTCCTTGTTTACCTGGATGACATTACTGTCTTCTCTCAAACCTTTAATGGGCATCTTGAGAATCTACAGGAAGTCTTCAATCAGTTAAAACAAGCATCCTTAAAGCTAAAACCCTCAAAGTGCTCCTTCTTTCAGTCCAAATTAGAATTCCTGGGGCACAAGGTCTCTAAGGACAGCATCTGACCCCTACCAAACAAAATCGCCACCATAGAGAAGATGTTGCGCCCCAGAGTTTAAGGGATATCCAGGTATTCCTCAGCATGGTGGGCTATTACTGGCAGTTTATTCCTCAGTTTGCTGACCTCGCGGAACCACTGTTATATCTCCTACAGAAGAATGTGCCATTTGAGTGGCAGCCTGAACAAGAACAGGCTTTTAATGCCTTGAGAACCGCTCTATGTACTAAACCCATTCTAGCTCACCCTCGATTTGACCAATCCTTCCTGTTGTTCATGGATGTGAGTGATGTCGCCATTGGGGCCATCCTGGCCCAACATGACAAAAACCAGGTTGACCACCCCGTGGCCTACTTTAGTAAGATGCTAAATAAAGCTGAGTGGAACTACAGCATCACTGAGAGGGAGTGTCTAGCCGTCCTACTGGCCATCAAACATTTTTGGCCCTACCTCTATGGCACCCACTTTACTATTATTACAGACCACTCCTTGCTACAGTGGCTGCAACAAATGAAGGATGCCAATAGTCAGTTAGCCAGATGGGCTCTACGACTACAAAGCTACAATTTCACCAACATCCATTATGCAGGCGCTATTCACCAGAATGCGGACAGCCTCTCCAGGATGCCAGTACTAGCAGCATTGACCCCCGAGGAGGACCGGCTGTATGACCTAATAGGCTGACCATGACCAGTGGGAGTTGGAAACCCCGGAGGTCCAGGCTGAACTACAAAGGATGACTCGTGATACCTAAATTAAGGATGGGCTGCTTTATAAGAAAGTCAATAAGAAGTGGCTCCCTTATATCCACCCCTCCTCCAGAACTGATGTTATACTAGAAGGCCATTCCACCATGGGACATGGGGCATCAAAAAGACCCACAAGTGGTTGAAATCACGATGCTACTGGGACCGCATGATTGAGACTATCCAGGAGGTCCTGGAAGCCTGCATGACTTGCAATTGCAAGACTGAGCTAACCCCCAATTCCAACATTTGGTGGTTGCCCCAACTGGTCCCTTCAATGTGGTAAGCATTGATGTGGTGGGCCCCCTTCCCTTTGGGCTGCATTTCCATAAATATATTATCCTAGCCGTAGACCATCTAACCAAGTGGGTTGAAGCAATTTCAGTCCCAGCTGCTACTGCCAAGGCCACCACCCTGTTCCTTGTTTGATCCATTTTCACCCAGCATGGGTGCCCCCAAACCTTACTATCAGACAATGGATTAAACTTCACCTCACAGGTAGTGCAAGAACTTACCTCGCTATTTGGCACTACCTAGAGTTTCGCTGCACCTTACCACCCCTCTACTAAAGGGGCGGTTAAACAGGCTAGCTCAACTCTTATTTCTATTTTTTGAAAATTAGCTGCCTCGGACCCTGCTCGTTGGAACCATTACCTACCCAGCGCCTTACTTGCCTACTGAGTATGCTATCACTGAGTTATCAATATGTCCCCATTTGAAGCCCTATATGGGTGGGCACCTCGGCTGCCAAGTAGCATCCAGCCAATGCTCGAGACCTCCACCCCAGAGAACTCCAATTTAACTATGAAGGCTTTAGCTGATGAAATTGTCTGGCTCCAAGCCCAAGCCACTCAAGGAATTATCACCACCACTGGAAGAGAGACATCCTAATAAAATCTTGGATGACCCTCCTTACCAGATTTTCAACTAGGTGACCTCATTCTCTTTTATCATCATCGACCTGGAGGCTGACAAAACAAGATTGACGTAATTTGGTCTGGACCTTATAAAGTTATTCATAGGGTGATTTTCGAGTACTCCATTGCTGATGTCAACCAAGGGACCATGGTAAATTGGGTGCACAGTTGGTTCCTGTGGCCATATTCCCCCCTCCGACAGGACCTTGAGGGGGGCATTGTCAGAATTTTAGATAATAATTGAATTAAATTCCCCCTTCCAAATTTGGACATACCAGATTGGTCATTGAACCTAACCAAGTTAAATAAATTTCAGGATCCCCTCCCCTATTCCTGAGTCACATGGGGTGGAGTTTCCACCCATTTGGTCAGGTGAGCAACACCACCCATTGAGGATGCCCACAAGGATGCCATTCCAGAAGATCAGTAAAAATCTTGAATGGATTAGGCCCCAATGATCCCAAAGGCACTGAGTTCCAAAACACCCTATAAATATCAAATCATTCTAATCCTAATAAAATATTGATTAACTTACCCAGCTTTCCGCTTCCTTCTCAACCTTTTCTGCGAATTTACAGTTTTGAGCCACCTTCAGACCTCAGCGCCAGTCCAAAGAACTGTAGCGCCGACAGGGATGAAGCTGATCATTTTTATTAACGTTGATAGATTGAGATAAATTAAGCTCTCCTTCTGATGAAGCTGGGGGAATCAATGGAGTAGAATCTCTGGAGACAAGAGGATTCAGAAAAATTCTGACAGGCAGCATGAGCTGATAAAAACATCAGTGGCAAGAAACTAAATGTTCAGCTGGGTTGAAAGATCTTCAACATTGATAGCTGGTAGAAACTTAGGCATCAAAAACAACTAAATTCTTGGCTGTGTTGAAAGATCATCAGCATTAAGTGCTGGTAAGAATAAAAGCAGCAGAAGCAACTAAAAGCTTTGTTAAGAAATCATTGGAACGGCTGGCTGGCAGGGATATAGGCTTTGGAGGCAACTAAATCCCTTGGCCTAAGTGATATTTGTTGAACTTAGTGGCCAGTTTTTATAATAATTAGTGAGGAGTGGCCCCAGCAAAGCGTTGTGTATATTATTAGCTTTGAGTTGCCAGTAACCTTGAATTGGCTTAGCTCAACATAATGTGGATCTTGGTTCAAAATCATGAACTTCCATTACATTATTTTTTAGTACTAGATGGTTCCATTACATTATTAGTGACAGAATCATTGTCACTTTCACTAGAATTGGTATCCTCATCATTATTCCAAAAAGGAGATTTCTTTGGCTTAATTCACTGGTAAACACTAATTAAATATTAATTGGATTATACTTGGAATTTAGTTGCCAGTAATCCTAAAAACCATGGCTTCAGTTTGTCAATCCACCAGATTTGGAAATTTTTTATAATAAATCAATCAGTGACATCCTCATCTTCAGTCGCCTGTGTCACATTAGTATTATATATATCTGTGATGATCCCCAACACCTTGAATTAGCTCAACCTAAGTTAATGGGAGCACAATTAAGAAGTTAGAGGTATAAACCATTATGCAGTCATTGATTGGCATTAAGTGCCAGCGAGAACCAAAACGTCATCAACAGGGTTGTTGGGGTTGATGGTTTAAACCATTAATTAAGTTGATTTAAATTAATATATACCCAGTTGGTTCATCATGAGCAGAAAGATCAGAAGGGCGCGGTTGAAATGTTTGATGCTTTCTATCAGGTTCTATTTTCACCCCCTTCAGAATTAGCAGGCAGGAGATGGGCAGGATCAGGGTGACCCGCAGTAGTTGGTGATAGCATAGAAACTAAATGCCCAGCTTATTCTAAAAGATCATTGGCTGCAGGGGCTGGCATTGGGTGGTGACCCCTGAGAGGTCATTGCACTGATTGCCAGCATCAAACAATAGCCCCAACAAGTTTTGGTGTGGGTAGCCGGCATTGGGGTAGGCCCTGGAAAGAGCATCAGCAGTGGGGCAACTGAATGCCTTGCCTATAGAAAGGATCATTAGTCAGGAGGGCTGGCTCAGGGGTAGGCCCTGGAATGAGCATCAGCGGTGGGCAACTGAATGCCACGCCTAATAAAAAGATCAATGGCCATGAGGGCCATCATTGAGGAATGACCCCAAAAAGGTCATCAGTTTTGATTGGCAGCAATGGGGGATGATTTAGAAAGAGAATCTGTGGCGAGGGAAACTAAATACCTCGCCTTATTAAATTGATCATTGACCATGCGGGCCAGCATTGAGGATTTGCCCTGATAAGATGAAAGTGGCTGATAGATGGAAGTAGCTTGACATAATTAAGGGGAGCACATTTTGAGTTTTTATCATTTTTGTTTGTTGTAAGGGAGCTTACTCAAATTAATGAGAAGCATGACTCAAAAACTCTTATAATGTCTAAACTCAATTTAAGAGGAGCCTCAAATCTCCACTAATAATGGACAAACCGATTTTGACAATAAAATCAAGCATGTTATTTGGCAGCCAACCCCTGATTAACTTAGTTACTATTATAAAGAATTTTACACACAAATCCTCATGATTTTGAGATTTGATGCAGAGGTTGTTAATATCACCTCTCCTCTGAACAGCGTCAGATCAAAGGGAACATGATTTAAAGGCTGTTGTTGCCTGATTCAATTGACAACGGTTGTGCACAGGTAAGCGGTCAGCTCTTATGGCCAAGAAACCAGTAGCTAGAAGCCACCTCCTAGATATACTCTCAATTGAGAGAGTTATTTGTCACCCCCTTCAGAATTGTCAGGGTGATTGGCAGGCTTGAGTTGGCCTGCATCATAGAAGGTCTCCAGAAGATCATCTACATTGTTGCCAGAATCAGAGATTGGCCCTGGAAAGGTCATCCACGTCAGGGCAACTGAATGCCTTGCCTTTATTAAAAAGATTATCAGCCAGGAGGGCCAGCATTAGGGATTTGCCTCAGGGAGGTCTTTGGCGCTGATCACTGGCATTAAGGATTAGCCCCAAAAAAGCTGGGGGCTCAGCGAGTAAGTGGGGTCATATTGACTAACTGAAAGTTGGAACTTAACCTTTTCTAGGTTCAGAGGTTTACTGAAAAAACTTGACCTAGTAATTGGGGGTTTGGCGTTCTGAGCGTGGGTGGCCTCAACTACTTTAAAGCTACTTGGGAGCTTGGCCCAGTACAAAAAAGTGAGAGCACTTCTCCAGGTGAAGGTTGAACTCAGGGGTATACAGGTCCCCTGTAGTGAGCACCAATGTCAGGATTTCTGGACTCTTAGGATGCTCACATTAAGCGGGCTCAGAATTCCAACAGGGGGCAGGTTTGGGAGGCTCAGTCCATCGCACCGCCCAAGAGAAAGGGGGCCAAAGTTCCCCTGAATTTTTCAACCTTAACCCTTGATTGAGAAGGGATTTTTGGCAATAATTTTACATAAAATTAGTTATATTAAAAAAAGATTATATTAAGTATAATAGGGTAAAAGATCCAGTTTATTATATGAGCCTCATAATAATTAAAGGGCTAAATCTAATAATGGGAGATGAGAGAATTCTTAACAGGCCTCAGGGACAATATTAAGTGATGTCAATTTAATGCTAAGCTTAATGAAACTTTTGGCATCAATTGCCAATTAATTTAAAATAATTAATAATTAATAAGGGCGAATTTATAAATGAATATCCTTAGCATAAATCTCTGGTAGTTCAAGAATTCGACTCACTATTAGGATCAATCCTTGATGAGGTTTAGACTAAAAAATTCACCTAAAATATAATAAAGGTTAAAAGGATGATCCCCACCACTTTGGATCAGCTCACTCAAGTTAATGGGGAGCGTAATCTGGCATTTGATATTAAAATACAATGATGGTGAGTCATGACCCCAAGTAAGAGGCTTCACCCTAAAAAGAGTGATGCCCGACAAGGTTGATGTATTGTCTCTTAGGTAGCTACCTCTTCCAACTGTTCTTCTCCAAATAACTCTGGTTAAGCAGAGGGCATCGATTGATGAGGGCACCAACATCCACCACCCTGTAGATCACTTTAAATTTGTTGTTCCTAGGTGGTTTGATTATTCTGCTCCTGAAGGCATTGCTACTTGAATTGCCATAATTCCTCATGAGGTCTCTCAGAATGTCATGCATACTAGCATGTGAAATCAATCAATAAATTCTTTTAGGCATTATCTGTGTTACAAAGTTCATGAACTTTAAGATATAATTTATTGTTTGACTGGAGGAGTTCTTCACATTTTTGGAGCGCCTAGACTAATACTCTCAGCTCTTTAAATTCCTTCTACATTGCTTGTTGTTTTTATTTATTGTGACTTGGACAGTAGGTGGTTAGTGGTCTCAATTTTGCTTTCCATATGCTGTGCGGCCACTTCCATTTAATAATGAGTGTATTAATCAAGTTCCTCTACTGCCTCAGCCTGTCAAATAACATTCCCAAGAGTGATGTAGTTACATTCAACTTCCTCTAAGAATTAAATCATGCCTTAACTCCATCAATTGTTGACTCTGCAGTTGTCCATGGATTAATATCCTATGTCTAACACGTTCTGAATCAATTGGTCAATAAGTCTATCCAATCATTGAAAAATCTGCATAATAAGTTTATGGTTGTCATCAAAATTTTGATGAACACCATAAAAAATGGTTTCTAGATGCTTAAAAAGTCCTGAAGCGCTTCCACATCTTGATTATATCTAATACACTTATGTGATCAGGGCTCAATGACAATATATGGTCTGTTATGAATTTCATATAGTGGGTTGGTTATACCCAGCGACATGTTCCCCATATGAGCTAGGTTACTAGCTTGTTATATTACTTGACTATATCTCAAAGACTAAAAATTCTCATATATATTAATTAGCTGTTCCTAATTCTGTTAACAATAAAATAGGCGGATATTAGATCATATTGTTCATGATGAAAGAACCAGAATCCCCAAAGTAGCATTTTCCAATCTTTCTCAAATGCTCAGCGGTGAATGTATTAATCTCAAAGCCCTCAAACGAGGAGAATATATAAATACAAATTACTCTAGTGTCATTTGATTAGTAGTAGTGGGCTGATGTAGAAGATTAATGATCAGTTATCCTTTCCATCTCCCCTTCCTGAGTTGGGTCCATTGTAAGGTTTAAAATTTTATCTTTTTTGCTAAAATATCTTACCTGTAGTGAGCACCACTTGTGTAGCACAAAGTCTCTTTGCACGCTATGTAAACAGTTTACAGTTGGCTTAATCCAATCCTCAGTTTTTTTATAGAAAAACTACGCATTAGACTAGGTTATCTTTGATATTGATAAATTTGCCAAAATATCAGAGAATAAATGGTAAGTTTGATATTAGTAACAATCTTTTTTAGAGCATACAAACAATATATAGTTTAATCACCTAATTTAAACTTTTATCAGACCTGTCATGACTAGGATCATTAACTATAGTAAAAAGCAATTATGACATGAAGTTGATTTGTTGTGAGAAGATTTAAATGGGGAGTCATGAGGCCAAATACAATGCAACCTAAATTAGGTTAAGATCTAATAACATGGTTGAAATCATATTATAACTTTGGTTTGCAAACCAGTAATCAAGTCAATAATTATTTGAAATAGGTGTTGTGTTGGTTTTATTCTATAGCGTAATTTTCTATTCCTTAGGTAATCTGATGATTCATCAGGTGGCATCTTGTTTGTTCAAATAGTGTTTCTATGCAGGTGTTGAAGAGTATTTTTAAGGCCTAGAGAACACTTAAGCATTCCTCAGCTCATTAGTAAGTGTGTTCAGTTCACATACCTCACTTCAGCATGTCTGTCTTGGACAGGTCACAATTGTAGGTTTGTTGTTTGCTCTAGATACCGTTTTTTATCCTTCATCCCAAAAGTCATGTGTTCTGGTGGCATAACTCCATCTAATAAACCATATGCCAATGAAAAGCAGGTGGATTTAAATCCATTAATGCCTCTTCTGTCCATGATACAACAAGTAGAGTTTGATGTAACACATTCAGCTGAAGGACTTTTTCCATTACTGATACTACCACATTAGATATTCTAGTGCATATCCCATCCCCCCATTTATGTCCCATGAGCTTACAAATAAACATGATCATGCTTTTTTAGTCCCTATCAAAATTTAGTTGAAATCCCACAAGGTGCCATTGATGCCCTCTTATATACAGAAGTGGCTGGAAATTTTATTATCTTAAAAGCCATTCAAGATCCGTATGTGCATACCAAAATAGGATCATCAGTCTTGGGTGCTTTATCAGCCATATGACTTGTTATGAAGCGAGACGTCCTGTGATATTTTACGTTTATAAGTTTAGCTTCTGTGACTGTTTTACGCGGTACCAGACTTATTGTTTCCACTCATCCTTGAGTAGGCTGTTTGTGTCATCAATAGGTAAATATCAACCTGGAAACCAACTTCTTGCCCTTTGAGAACACTTTCCTATGTGTCAAGTTTCTGTTAATTGATAAATTTTCCACCAGGGCCTTGGTGTAAGCCCTGAAGCACAGCCACTTTGCCTGGACTGGGATCAGCATTCCTTCATGCACAGGAGGGTACAAAAGTCTTAGGTGAACTCCATGACACAGCTAATTGACCTGACTCATTTGATGGATGAGCGATAGGTCACTTCCCTAGCCCCTAGAGATTCCCCCTCTCTGCCCATCCCTCCCTCCTCTACCCTGGTGGAGATGATAGAGGGGGTCTGTATAGATGTTGGCCAATTAAGGGCCGCTGACAGGACTCTGGGATTCACCCCACCTCTGACCCAATTTTTAAAAAATTCCCCTGTTAGAGGAGGAAATAATTCCAGGGACTAATTAACTGCTACCAGGTCAGGGAAACCAGTTCAGCGACCCATTAAGAAATGTATTGTAAAAATAATCTTAATCATATGATAGATTCACAGGCCAACATGATTGTCTCAATCTTCCAGAATGGATTAATGCAGAACGTGGTGCATGGATGGCTTGACATAAAATGAGCTGGTGCCAAGTCAGAACCATCAGCCTATCTGGCCCCAAACCTGGGAGGTCATCAAGGTTTTTACAATATTTTGTCCAAAGCTTTTAAAATCCTCTGTCAATTGCCCTCCTAGTAAATTGTAGCACGCCGCTGGCCCCAATGGACCACTCAAGCTAAGCCCCACTCTGATCTTCCCATCCCCTCTCAAGACAACAGCCCCCCTAAGGTCTGCTGTCAGCTCATTCTCCTTTTTAGAATGACTTTTAAAGAAAGAATCCTCCCGTTATACTCAGCTTATCATGTACTATCTGCCACGTTTTTAAATTTCTCATATCAATCAAGTGTAGCATGCCACCTTTTGTATTTCTGCCCCAATTACCATTGATTGGGCTCTCCATTTGAGCGACCCTGCCACCCAGCAGTCATCACTGACCTCTTTAAAATTACATTCTGGATGGTGGTTAGACGTCTGCCGCACCTGACTCATATCTGCTCACTCTGAGCCTGCCCCGCTTACCCGCCACTGGTTCAGCATGATCTGCCTGCCCCATGCTGCAGCAACAGGAAGACTCCTCCCCACTGCGGTGGGTTCAATATACCCATCTGTTGGTTGGATGAAGATCCCATTCACCCAAGTGGCATGGAGAACCCTCTTCAGGTGGAGCTCAGCCCTAGCACTATGCACAATCTCCATATCTGCTCTAGTAGTGCACATGACCCCATGAGGGTAAATCTTGTCTAAGTGCGTGACCCTTGTCAATTCCCCACCAGAATGCAACACTCTCTTGTTTAAACCTTCACATCCGCTCAATAAGTTTGACTGGAATCCTACTTCATGAGAGGTCCCAGCAGGACAGGGAGGCCTCTATCTACCTCCCAGTAATACATAATTCCTTCCTGAAGGCCAACAATTGCGGAACTCCAGAGGAGATGTCATCATCACTGCCTCTCCTGCCCTGGGGGTTGCCCCCATCGTAGCCATTTGGTTTGCCTTAGGGCCTTTAATAAGTTTTGAACCTCTAAAACCATCATCATAAAGCTAAAGCTCCACTATTTAGAGTTGTTCAGACCGCTGTGCTATTGGCATTCTGGGATCCACTGGGTCTTCGCATAGCCAGACTAGAAGCTCATCTTTATTTTCATCAGCTGTGTCCTTGATATAATGAACTTATCACTTAACTCCGCTCTCTCCATCCTCCTGACTGACCAGCGAAGCAATTGCCTATACACTTACCATATAATTACACTTGCTCTGCGACCTAATGTTCTCCTGCAAGTCCTCCATCTCACCCATCCGAGCCTGCAAGCAGGACATAGCATAATTTGAGCCCAGATCTCCATCCCCCAACTGTCAGTGTAACCCCTTCAATGAAAATGATTGAAAAGGTTTCTCCTGTTCCCTTTAATAAAATTTAAAATCAAATCCTAGATGGTTTTGCAGAGCTCCAGATGTGCTTTTATGTTGAAATCTCGAAGACCCCATCTCCCACCAATTTCCAACAGAGCTTAGCACTCCTCAACGTTTTTGAAGTGGATGCTCACTGCTGAGTGAGATGAGTGTTACACTCTACAGCCAAAATGGGGAACCCCGACCCTGCTGCTTGCTCTGGCCACATAAGCAGTTCAGGCCACTGAGTTATGACCCTCGCGCCATCTCTGTCTCTTCAACTTGGGGAAAGTATCTACGGACTTAATAACCATCATTTATGCTTTTGCCGTGTTGCACCCTCAGTTTCAGTCCCATCCAAGATCAATGTCTCCGCCTTCCAGGCCACCACGGATTCAATCTCTGCCTCCCATCCATCCAGGGACCCCCTCCTGGGGGTCCCTGGAGGTCACTTTCTCAGTGGACCTCTCTAGTAGAGCCAGGCCCTTCCACAAGCCCATCCCAGACGTAGATGTCCTTGCCGCACCCTGGGACATTCCTCCTTCCTCAGCTAGTGGTCAGGGACATGGGAAACATCCCCTAGGTCTCACGGTCTTACGTCCACTTTTGATGGATACTCAGGACATTCCACCTCCAATAACCCAACAGCTTACCTCATCTTACACTTAAACGCCTCCACATGAACCCCTCTCGCCAAGGTTCCCATGTCCTGAGGCCAATGTGTGCCGCGCTGATATTTACTGAGCCCTGCTTCCCCTCCAGGGGTGGGAAATTAGGCATAATTGTGAATTGCTGACTTCCCGTGTAGGGGATGAGGAGACAAGCCCAGTTCTGTAAGAGCAGTTCAGCCCCATCCTACCAAACGCCCACTCCTCATCATGGGTCATGCCCCTACACTAGCCGCTCTCTCCTTAGCTACTCCTAATATTAAAATCAGATTTATTATACTGTTTATATTACCTCACACGGATTCTAGTGAGATAACTATGCAGGCCCTTCTTAATGCAGGAGAAGCGGGTAACTTCCTTGGCATCAGTGTAGTGTGATCCTGGGATTTAGTGATGGAGGCAACCTCATCCATACTAGGCGCCTCATCATAGCTACCTAATTGTCACCTTAATCAATTCCAGTACACTTTATGGTTCATGACTTTATGTTTTGTTAACATTTCTTGGTGTACAAGATCTTCTATATCCTGTGATTATGGGAGTGGGCTGATGGCGTCAACAGCAGGTTAGGATTAACTTTAGCTGCAAAACCCTCTCCATCACAAATAACGAATTTAGTGGAGAGTTTCCTTTTCATAACACCACAAGTATGGGCCCTCGATGAGCTCAATTTCTCCCCCTGAACTCGCCTCAATAGCTTTCCCCCTGACTTCACTTCTTTCCTTGCTCCTTACAAGGACGTTTTTTTACATGTCTCTGGCTGCAAAACCTCCCCTCACTCTGAGTATTACCTGTCATTCAATCTGACAGTGGATTTTGTCAAAATCAACTGTCCACTATACCAATACATGGAGGAGGAGGACAAAGCTCTGAAAGTCTGGCTGGATGACATGTCATAGAAGGGCTGAATTATCAAGAAGTCCTCTTTATCGCCTCACTAATGGTTTTTGCCATAACTCAGATGGGTCTTTGTTGCTGTGTGTCAACTATGGTCTCCTGAACAATATCACAGTTTCTGACCCATACACCTACCTTTGGAGCAGTCTATCGCTCAGACCATTGCTAAGTCCTGCATATTCTCTAAGCTGGACCTGGTAAATTCTACAACCAGGTGCTGGATGCAAAGGGAAAGAATTAGCTACAGGCATCTTCACCAGGCAAGGCATTTTCCAGTTTCTTTGGTACTAGTGGTGCCCAACCCAATTTGGGGCCCTCCACACATCTTTTTTATAGTGTGCTAAACGAAAAGATGATAAGATATAATTTTTTTTAGAATGGCGCCGCAGCATTAGCATAAGCATCCATTTTAGAAGAGGAATAAGGGCGGGGAATTAAATCTGGCGCAGGCTTCAGGTGGTTGGCAAAGGCAGACAGAAGAGGGTGAGCATCAGCGGTGTGAGGCAGAAAGAGAAAGAGGTGTGGTTCTCCTCCCATCAATGAGGCCAGTGGTGTGCATCGGCTTAACATATTGGACAAGTTTAAATTTGGCAAAATGTGATAAGGTTGGGCACACAAGTGAAGGATTTAATGTTTTGGCGTGTTTGGGGCTAGTTGGGGAATAGAGTGAAGATCTCAACGCAACAACACATGCGCGGCTAGCTGCAAATGCTAGTTCTATAATTTTTAATTTGGCATCTTTGGGATAAATCTAATGGGAAAGTTAGATATAGGAAATTCTCTCAAACTGGCTTAATCACCATATGTAGGGCTTATCAGAGGAGGGGTTTGTGGAGGCAGAGGCTGCATCAAAAGCCTTTTGATAAGTATTTTTATAGATTAAAAATCCATTTTAAGGATGGATTTGTCAGCGGGGAGTCAGATAAGGGAGTTGGTTGAAGAAACATGACCACTTAAAGTCAGGATTAATTTTGTAGGGGCATCCATGTCGTCAATCCATCTGAGAGCCTCAAAGGAATGACATGACCAGCGTGGGGCCAGCAACAGGGGTTGGTGGAGTGACAGCTGCGGATTGGCCACGCACAGCGGACCATGGCAATTATGCCAGCACTTGAGCAGCCATCTGCTCAGGGATGGTTCTGGAAGTTGAACCTTAAGTGGGCTGAGCATTGGGAGCATCACCTGCGGTGGTAAGGGTTGGGGGATGGAGGACTGATCCCCAGGCAAAAAGTTTAGTGAAATCAGAATCAGGGCTTACGCCAGAGGGAGGAGCGGTGGAGGCAGCATTGGCTGAAAGTGTTGGGCACTTGCGCTTTGAATGATTGAGAGAAAAGCGAAAGGGACATATAGTGCAGCTGTTTTTGATGTTCGTTCAAAAGGGATACTCAAGGTCTTATTGATCAGATCATGGGTAGGTATCACGAGGTGAGTGTCCTGACAGAATGGGTGGTTGTAGCAAATGTGCGAGGCCCAGCAAAATAATCAGCACCATTTGGAAACACAAATTGCAGCATGTGGTCAGCGCCATAGGCAGTCAAGCCCTCTGTGAGCTTGTGGCAAAGGCGTTCATGGGAGAGTTTGGAGGGTAAGCTGGAAAATTGGACCACAGGTGTGGCCTCATCTGGAAATTTAGTTCTGGTGTCAGGATAGGAGTATTTTTAGTTATTAAAGGCAGCTGTGCTGCTGTCATAGCGTGGTCTGCACAAGAAAAGCAAGATTAAAGTACCCCTTGAATGGGCGAAAATCTATAAATTTGGCGTGTTAGTATTTTTCTGTGGCGCCTTGATGATGGCTGCGCTCAAATAGATTAAGAGGTTCTCATACTCAGCTTGAAGGCTAAAATGCAGGTTGCTCTGAGGGAGCACCAGGGAGCTTTGAAGCACCACCTAAAAGTGTGCGAGGTGGTGGGCTAGGTCCTGAGGCAGGACATAGAAACTGAAAGTGTTCATGGTCTAGTGGTTTAGCCTGAGGCATTTTGGTAGTCACCAATAAATTCCAGGAGGTGGCACACTGCCGCCCCATAAAGGGCATCAGGCGTTTATTGAGTCAACATAGGCTGGGTTCAGCGCTGGTGAAAGACGGGCAAAGGTAAAAAACTTTTTACTAAATTTTAAATTTGATAAAATTATTGATCAAAATAAAAGAGGATGCATTTTACAGTTTAAGGTGATGCCTTTTGGGTTAAAAATTCACCAGCCACCTTCAAGTGCCTCATAGATAATGTACTGGGATATTTTGCTTTTCCTATGCCATAGCGTATATTGACAATATATATCCATTCCCCTACCCCTGAACAACATACTAAAAATCTGGAAGCTGTGGTGGCAGCTCTACACAAGGCGGGTCTCTTTTTACAACCCACAAAGTGTAATTTTCAAGAAGAAGGTGACCTTTTTAGGTAACTTGGTCTTAAAAGATGGCTATTCTGTACCCCCTGAAAGCTGGAGGCCATCCAGTATTGCCTACACCAACCACCAAAAAACAATTTTGGAGTTTCCTCAGCATGATCACCTTCTTGAAGTTCTCTCCTGACTTTTTCCAGCAGGCGGCGCTTTTTTACCCACTAACGGGGAAGAATGTTCCTTTTAAATGGTCCCCCAGGTGTCAGCAGGCCTTGAGGCCATCATAGAGATCTTCTGACTTCTCAGTGCTCCGCCATGCAGACACCTCAAAACCTTTTAGGCTAGCCTGTGATGCCTCCTCAGTGGCAGTGGGTGCAGCGCTGCTACAGAAGCATGAGGGAGCTGAGCACCCCTTAGCTTACTTTCATGCAAGTTCACCACTACCAAACAGGCTTGGCTCATTTATGACAAGGAGTTGGCTGCAGTGGCCTAGTCACTCACTCATTGGAGTTACCTCCTTAAGAGTGCGCAATGTGATATCACCGTCCAAACAGACCACAAGGCACTGCTATACTACCAGAAATCCCAAAATTGGGTCATCATCAAACCTGCACTTATTGTGACTGTAGGAATCCAGCTTATTGTTGCTCGCTGGTGCTTACTCTGCTGGATCCCACAAAGGTTTTAAAAGATAATTAAAACCCAGAACTACTATAAATCTTGGTTTTTTATATTTTTATTATCAGCGTGATAAAAAGAGAAAAAACGATCCCTTTTAATGTCTGACAGATCAGTATTCAAATTGTACTGAGGGTTGGAGGGAATTTGAGGATAGGTTTGGAATAGCTTGGACTAGTCTGAATTGAGAAAAATGAGAAGAAGCCTAATGAAGCTAAAGATACTCAATTCACTTTGGCTGAACAATGGAAGGGGAGTTATTATTGGCCAAAACTACCTGTGGGGTAATACTTTTATAACTTCAGCCAATCCCCGTTTGCATAATTTATTGCACCTTGGGGGACCCCCACCAAGCCTATAAAAGGGGGTCCCTGCGTAGATGCTTAAGAGGACCTGTTTGTGGCTGAAGGAGTGCCATCCAATGATTTGCCCCAGGGTCCATCGCGTGGTCAGAGTAATCCAAACTGCTCAATTTTACATTTATTGCCCGTGCAGGATTTAAAATGGTGTTACCTCAATTAGTGGGGTTACACCAAGAATCAACTAGGGTCTTTTGTCAATGAAATAATTATCATTATCAAACTCGCTTTTATGTTTATTGTGAACTTGCAATTGGCCGACATTTCCTCTTTTTGGAGGATTTTGACCCAAGACATTCTTCTTTTGCAATTGAGAGGGCAAATGTCCAACAGGGACCTTTGCAGATTTTACTTCAACTAAATCTATCAAGAAAACTTTTGAATCTTCTGCCAGATATACTAGGCCAAACCCCTCCTTTTCAATAGATGATGGGGAGGACTCTCTGAAGTACACCACAGTGGTGCATCCCTCCCAGATCCTCTACCTAACCCCTCCCTATGTATCCTTCGCTGAACTAACCCCAGATGCCCTGCTTCTTTTCCTGCGTCCTTGCAACTCAGAATTACTACCTGGTTGAAGTTGAGATGTATGAGGACCTGGAGTGCAAGCGCTTGAAAAGGTACCTATATTCTTTGATGGAAAAGACAATCTGATTCCACAAAATGGTTTAGCTTCCCCCTCTCTTTGCACCTGCATCATTGAAGAAAACCACGTTCCCTCGGCAGTAGGCCACCCTGGTACCAAGAAGTGCGTAGACCTTATTAAAGAGGCCCTATACAGGCCAGGGTCCTCCAAAGATAACCCCGCTTTGGTCTCCAGTTGCATCACCTGCGCGCATGTGAAGTCTGACCTCTCAGGCAAAAAGGGGCTACTTAATCCCCTGAAGTAGGACAAGGGCCCATGAACCTCTTTCTCTGACAACTTCAATGTGGAACTCCCTTCATCCAATGGATTTAATGCCATATTGTTAGTCATTGAAAATTTATCTCGTTTGCAATCTTCACTCCCTGACTCTCATCCATAACCGCAGTAAAGGCCACATCCTTTTTTGCTACTCATGTGTTCTCCATGTTTGGCCTTCCCTAAGAGATTGTGAGAAACAGGGGGCCCCAGTTCGATGTCCAGTTTTGGGATAAACTGTTGGCCCTCATCAGCATCAAGCCCTTCAGGTCCAACGCTTGTCACCCCCAGTCCAATAGGCAGACTGAGAGTATGAATCAGGTACTGGAGCAGTACCTGCTTTGCTATGAATCTTCCTCCAAATATACTTGGGTTAAGGACCTGCCCCTGGCACAATTTGCTTACAATAATGCCATGCACTCCTCTGCTAGATTTTCCCCCTTTCAAGCCACCTTGAGGTGCAAACTCCTCTTTCCAAAGCATCCCCCAGCTATCCTTAACAGTTCTGGCAAAAGAAGACTTCATAGCCGCCATCTGCAAAACATAGAGCCTTGTCTGTGAACACTTTTGAAGTTGATAGAAAACTACAAGAAGTTTGCTGGCTGGAAGCGCCTCCAAAGTCATGAAATTAAGGTGACTTGCTTGTCATGTTAGACATGTGGATTTCCCCCTGAAAGCCCCGCCTGGAAGCTGATAGCCAAATGCTCAGGCCCCTTTGAAGTTAAGAAGTACCTGGGCAATGATGCCTACAATATAAAGCTTCCTGTGCATTGGAAGCAACACCACGTTTTTCATATCTCTCATGTCTCCCTTCTAGGAAAAAGGCCAACATTTCCTGTGCTCATTCTCATTGAGGCTCGCAGGAGGTGGAGGTGAGGCCATTCTTGCCTCCCAAAAGTCTTTCCAGTCTGATAATGCCACATCACCTGGAAGGGTTACCCTTCATATGAGAATAGTTGGGTTAGCGCATGTGACTGCGCAAATTTCAGGGAGTTAGTAGAGGCTTTACTTAAATCACACTTCGCAGCCCCCATCCCCTTCAGAAAATCACCGCTATCCTAGCTAACAAGCTCTTCAAGAAGCAAAAGAACTATGCCCTGGTCCACGCTCCTGGTGGGGGACTCTCTAGCTCAAAAGGAAAGGGTAGTTAAGTCCTGAGGCACAGCCACTTTCCTTATACTGGGACCAGAATCCCTTCAGGTGCAAGAGGGGTCCAAAGGCCCAGGTGAACCCCATGTCACAGCCAAATGACCTTGCTCATGTGTTGGGTGTGCGCTGGGTCACTGCCTTGAACCCTAGAGATTCCCTCTCTCTGCCCATTTCTCCCTTCTCCCTTGGTAGAGATGATAGAGGTGGTCTGTATAGAGGTTGGACAATCCTGGGGCTACTGGCACGACTCTGGGACTCATTACACCTCTGACACCATATTCAAAATTTCCCCTGAAAGGGGGAAAAAAAGTTCAAGGCCCAATTAACTGATACTGGGTCAGGGAAACTTGTTCAGGTTACCTGTTACGAAATAAAAGATTAGTGCAGCAATCTTAGTCGGAGATTGACTCATAAGCCAGCACAATTGTCTTAATCTGCCAAAATGGATTCAAGCAGAATGGGGTGCATGAATGTAGGACTCAAACGAACTGGTACAGGTCAGAACCATCAATCTGATCAGGCCCAAAATCTGGGAGCAGTTCATCAAAGTTTTTAATTTTGTATGAAGCTTTGAAAATCCCCTGACTAATTCCTTCCTACCCAATCATAGCACGACGCTGGCCCCATGGGACCAATCATTCTAAGCCCCTCAATGATATTCCTCTCCCCTCTCAAAACGAAAACCCCATAGGGTTATTGTTGGTTCATTAATATTTTTCAGAATAATTTCTGACTAAAATAACCCTCCCATAGTACTCAGCTTAGTGCAGATACCATCCGCCATGTTTTAAAGATCTCTTGTATTGATCCAGAGAAGCATGTCAATGTAAATATTACCACTCCAATGATTGTTGATTAGAATACCCATTCGATTGACCCTGCCACCTTGTGGGTCATTACTGACTTCTTTTAAAAATACGTCCCAGATGGCAGATACCTATTGCTGCACCTCCAACTTGCATCTTCTTGCTCTAAGCCCATTTTTCAACCCGCCAATGTTTTGGTGCAATCATACCCACCCCAAAATGCAGCAAAAGGGAAACTTTGCCCCACTGCCAGCAGGGCTGATACACTCATCCCATTGATTAATTGAAGATCTTGTTTACCTTAGTGACCTGGAGCATTCCCTTCAAGGGGAGCTCATCCCTAGCATTACGAATGATCTTATCCTCAGTCCATATCTACCACCAACCACGTGCTGAAAATTGTTCTCTCGCCAACATGTGAATCCCCTTTTTTGAATCCTCACCAGAATGCAATATGCTCTTGTTCAATCTGTACCATCTGCTCAATGAGTTTGACTGGAATCCTAACACTTGAGAGGTTCCAGCAAGATGGGGAGGCCTTGGCCTACCTCCCAGTCATACAGACTTCTCGCCTGAAGGCCAGCAACTGTTGAACCCTGAGGAGTTGTCATTCTCACTGCCTCTCTCGCCCCTGGGGTTGCCCTCATAAGACCCACGGTTGCCTCCATGGCAGCATTTGTTTTTCCTGAGTCCTTTGGTACTTTTTTAAACATCTACTAACCTCACCTTAATGCTAGCGCCTCACTCTTCAGAGTCATTTGTATTGCTGTTCCTCTGGCATTCTGGTATCTCCTTGTGTCTTCACACAATCAGACTGGAAGCCCAATCTTGTTTTCATAAGCTGCATCTTTGACACTTAAGTTCATCACTGCAATTTCCACCCTCACTGATTATCACCTGACTTCCCTTCCATGTTGTATTACAAAAACATATTCAATAGGAAAATAAAAATTGCCTCTCGCCTCACTCTGAGTATGATCTAGTTTTTATATAGCAGTGAACTTGATTATATCAACTTCCCATAGTATCCATATACTGAACAAGAAGATGAGGCCCTGGAGGTTTGGTTTGAGAACATGCTCCATAAGGGTGGATATATTGGAAATTTCCTCGCATTGCTTCATCTATTGTCTTTGAACAGATTTTTGATGGAACCTTGCGGTCCTGCATGGACTATGACCAAATAAACGACATAGCCATGCACGACCCTTTTTCTGCCCTTGGATCAAACAATAAGTCAAGCCATTTTAAAATGCAAATACTTTTCTAAACTTGACCTTAAAAGCACTTATAAAAAATAAAGCAGTGGAGGGCCAATAGTTTCTAATGCAATCTCACTAAGAGGGGTATATTCCAGTTCAAAGTAATTCCTTTTGGTCTCAAAAAATGCACCCATAACCTTACAACATATGATTGATGACGTCTTGGGCAATCTTTGCTTTACCTTCCAGTAGCGTTTAATTATAACTTTCTGATGCATTTACTTAATAATGAACAGCATGCAACTAGTTTGGAAGCTGTGGTGACAGCTCTTCAGTAAGCGTATTTGTATGATAAGCCCTTTAAGTGCAAATTTTCCTAAGAAAGAATTCACTTTCCTAGGTAACATAGCTTTAAAGATGGGTATGCCATATATCCCTGTAAATTGGAGGCTATCCTATTATGGCCCACTCCCATAATACAAAAACAACTGCGCATCTTTTTGAGTACAATCATCTTTCTCAAGAAGTTTTCCCCACGTTATTGCAGTTGGTGGTACCCCTCCACCCCCTGATTTAGAAAAATTTGGCCTCAGAATGGAAGGATGCTTGTCAACAAGCGTTTGATGCCACCAAAGAGGATTTGTTTTTATCCCAGTTCTCAATCATACCAATAATATAAGCCCTTTATTGTGACATTTAATGCTTCTCCAGCTGATGTAGAAGCTGTGTTACTCCAGGACCAAGATGGAGTATAGCATCTAATCACCTATTTCTCTCACATATTCTCTTATCTAAGACAATCATGGGCACTCTATGATAGGGAGTTTGCTGCAGTGGCGTGGTCACTTACACATTGGCTGTATCTTCTTAAGGGCTTAATATGAAGTAGTCATCAGAACGGATCATCAGGCCCTCATGTACCTCATAATCCTGAAGAAATTGGCACATTGTCAAAATTAAACCTATTGTGACATTTGCAGCTTTAGTTTTATAAATTTGTTTTTAAGGGTATTCTGAATGTCCTTACAGATATAGTGAGTCTCAATCCCTCCCTAAGTCCTACCAATGAGGGGTCCTAAGAATGGATCACAGTTATTCCGCCTTCACAGTTGCTAGCCATTGCTCCTCTCCAAGTTTTAGTTGCAAACTACGCTCCAGATGTACCCCTGGTTTCCAAAATATTAGATGGTCAAACTCTTCGCTGTGAGGGCTGAAATTGTTTAATCATTTGACTCATTCGCCTCACAAGAAACCCCATAATTCCTTGAGGTTGAGGTGATTCTGTTTATGGATAGATTTTGGGTATCTCCCCTGCTTTATAATGAGGTGACTAGAGAGCGCCATGAACCTCAATGATCAGTCACCCAGGAAACAATAAGTGTCTTGATCTTGTAAAATGGTCCTTTAATTGGCCAGGTATCTATAAAAATATTCTTAGCTGGGTAGAAGCTGCATTTCTTATGCCAGGAAAAGTTAGACAGGTCGGGTAAGAATGGTCTGCTGCATCCATTACAACAGGAAAGGGCCTTAAATTTCCATATTGGTTAATTCATTGTAGAAGTCCTTAGTTCTAATGGTTTAATGTGGCCATAATTGTGGTAAATCTATTTACCAAGTTTTTAATGTTCATTTTAAATTTATTGCGAGGAAGGCCAACCAGGGGATGGACACTTCCGAATGTCAACCCTAAGAGAAAAAACTTAATAACATGGAAGGAAGCCCAGAGAAGCGATGCTATCTCTTGTTGCCAGTGGGAACGCCACTTATGGGGGAGGGAACGTGTTAAGGGGCCATAGCCACAATTAAAACATGTGTGGAGGAAGGGGTCTGATTTGATGAACCAAACTGGGAACCAGGAGGAGACCAGCTGTCGGCGACGTGGTGGGAGGTATCCAAACATCCATGCCTGAAAGTGGTCCACCAAATGAGACCGTAATCTGTGGACAGCTTCTGGGAGGGTGGGAGTGGAGCCTGCGATGGCATCCAAGACAATCGTGTGGATAGTCCACATGGCTATTGCAACCACCAGATCATGGAGGGAGGGTGGAAGGGGGAAGCCATTGATAAAGCAAACATATCTCTTGACAGGCTGAAGGGATGTGTTTGATTTTGGCCAAGCAGACGTTGGACTTCGCGCCATATCACTTTAGAGGTAGGACACTTCTCCGGGCGGTGGAACAGCGTTCCATACTGGCCACACACGATGCAGGATGAGTGTAAAGCGTTAGAGCGATCAGCTGTACGGTATACCTGCCTCAGGCAGCGCCACACATGGGAACGGATTTGAGGCTGCAACAGATGATGGTGTGCGTATTTCCATATAGTTTTTTAGGTCTCAATGGAGTTAGGGATGTCCATCATGTCCAAGTAGTCCACCCTGGATAGGACATGGGGCCGTGTGGGGATCACACCATCATGGATGGGTAGCCCCTGTACCTCTTGTGTGAACTGGGGTGAGGGGCGGCCTTTTTGGGTTGTATGTCTGCTAATACGAATTCTCCACTCAGCGCTCCGCATGGAGAGGAGGATTCGTTTGTAGTGGGTTTTAGTAACGTGAGGACCTTTGGCCGATGGATGTGAAGCCAGGTATTTCATCAGGGAGTGGGGGGCTCGATGGATTGTTGAGGCCCAAGGCGCGGGAGAAGTTGGAGTGGGCCGCGCGGGACCAGTGTTTGGAGGGGAGCGTAGGGGCGGTGATGGCCACAATTCAGGTACCCAAGATCTTGGCCGCATGGGCTCTGAAGTCAAGCAGGCCCATGCCACCATGCTGATGAGGGCCAAACATGACCTCTAACTGTACTGGTGAAGGGCGACCTGACCATAGCCATCCTTGCAGCATGGCATGCAAGGATTTGAAGAATCTTGGGGAGAAGGGGATGGCGTGGGCTCCAAACCAGAATTTGGAGAGGAGCATAGAGTTGGCTAAAACAACCCTGCCAGTAAGGGAAGTAGGGTGGGCTCTGAGGGAGGCGATGCGCTTCGTCATGTTGTCTAGAATATAACTCTCCATCACTGCTGATGCATATCCGCCTGCCCCCACCCACACGCCCAGATGGCGGACTGGCCCTATGGTAAGGCGTGGCACAAAGGGGAGCACCAGTGGGGCGGTGTGGGGTGAGCTGGGAGGGCGAGCGCATGTGAGAGCAGATGAGCCAGGCTGAGCGCTGGTTGCAGGGGCCCAGCAGTTATGATACCAACCAAGGAGGATGATTTCAGTTTTGGAGGCATTCAGTGCAGCGTTACTTACCCGGGAATACTCCTGGATGAGGTCTTCAAGTGCGCGTGCATCTTTATTATTAGACACCACAACCACACAGTCATCTGCAAACGCCATCATATTGACTGGGGCTTGGCCTGGCACATGGACCCCGGTGAGTTGGGCATTCGCATTTCAAAGTAGTGGGTCAAGGCTGAAGTTGTATAAGAGTGGGCTAAGGGGGTCTCCTTGTCGCAAGCCCCTTTGAGGGCAGACTACTTCCGTTAGGAAGCCAGGACCACGTACTGCCATAGTTGCAGATTCCGTGAGCAGCATCACCCAGTTGATGAAGCGAGGGGGTAAGCGGAATTGATGGAGGCAGGCCCTGAGGTATTCCCAGTTTATTCTATCATAGGCCTTCTGTTGGTCCAAAAATGCAAGTGCCCCAGAGGCTGTGGACTGGCATGCTTTAGCAACAGAGTGCACGTTGTCCCAAATTGACCTTCTGGGTATGAAACGGAACTGTTCTGGGGAGATGGTGGCAGATGCTACAATCCCTAAACGGTTAGCCATGATTTTGGTTAAAATTTTTGTATCTGTGTTAGTTAAAGAAATGGAGCGCCAGCTGGCTAAGTCTAGATTGTCCCCTTTCTTAAAGAGTGTGATGGTGAAGGCCTCTTGTCCTCCTGGCAGGAGGCCATTTCCAGAAGGCTCTGGTTAAGTGAGGCCAGCAGTAGTGGGGATATATATTTGAAGTACTTTTTTGTAGAATTCATATGGAATGCCATCTAGGCCTGGGAATTTTCAGTTTGGTGCACTGCGTATGGCTGTCCATAATTCATTCAGAGTAATCAAATTCATTATTCTTGGGTATCAGAAAATGGTGTGGATGTGGGCCCAGTCGAGAGATTCTGCCACTTCAGCTGGCTGAATTGGATCAGATTGGTACAACTCGTAGTAATACTTTTGTGTTTTGATTGCCACTTCAGCTGGTGTATCCGCAATGGAATCATCCGATCTTTGCACCTGTGTGCAGGCTACACTCTGGCGTGGTGCAAAAATTTTTAAAAAATGTGCGGTGCACTTGTCACCTTTTGTGATGTGTTTGGCCCTGTACTGAACACAAACCTGATGTTTGTGTTGCCTTTCGAGCGCATTGAGGTGGATGGCTGCCTCCACCCACTTCCAGCCCCATGCAGAGCTGTATCCTGTAGCTTGGATATTGGACTCCAGGTGTTCCAACTCTGTCAGAGCGCGCGAAATGACAGCTGATATGGCTCATGAGCATCTGGAGGAGAGGTGGCGAGAGTGGCAGATGGTATCATCTTTGAAAGTTGCCCATGTGGAAATGGGGTCCATGCAAAACGGTGCAACAAACTCTTTTTCCAAAGTTGCTGATTCCACCCACATGGAAAATCCTGGTGACATGAGCTTGGAGGGGTGGATTTTGCACCAATGTGGGGCCTTAGCAGCTGTGACAGGTAGGTGGTAGGTTATTGAGACCAGTTGATGGTCGTAGAATTCCATTTTTGTTGTTTTAAAGTGGGATATGTGGGGTGGAATTTTGCCAGCGTAAGGATAAGGTTGATGCGGGACATGGACCTTAATTGGCCGTTGTAGATGTGGGGGCGCGTCATGTTCTCAAGCAGCAGGGCTTGCCATGGCAGCACATCTATCAGCCCAAAGGTGGCCTTTAGAACGTGAAGTTCAACGTGGCCCTGGGGGGCGTGGGAGGAGGAAGGCCACCAGTCCGTTGGAGTGTTTAGCCAGCAGTTCATGTCACCAACTATAAAGGGTCTGGGGGTAGCGGGAGGGATTTGACCAATGAGAAAAATTCTGACGCTCTCGTGCACCGTTTGGGGCATAGATGTTGATGATAGCATGTACCACATCAGCCCATGAGAAGGTGATAACAAGGACTTGGCCATTGAGGAAGGTTTCTGATGATGAAAATTTGAAAAAATTATTTTTCTGAATTAGCATCCCACAGTGCTCTGACCAAAAGGATCGGGATGGGAGGAGCATTGTTTTCCAAGCTTCCTTGGAACCTAATGGACAGTGGGACTCCTGGATGGCCAGGATATCCACAAGTAAATTTTGTTGTAAAAACTCAGTTTCCAAGCCTGGGATGGGGAGACCTTGAGTCTGGCGATATTTAATGTCCCTAAAGTGAAGGTTTCCCCCATTGCACCTTAGGTGCGAGGGGGTGGGCACCCAGGCCCACTAGCCTCCTCTAGATCCCCATGGGCCTTCACAGCAGCGCAGGTGTTAGCAGCGTTGCTATTGGGATTTTTGTTAATTTTTGTGGAAAGATTTGCGTTGGCTTTAGCCTTCGCTTTTTGTTTCCCCAATGTCGGACAAATTTTTTGTGGTGCGGATGAGTTTGGTGCACCATTGAGCGGGTCAAAAAAAAATTTTCAGTTGGGATGGGCCCCAAGTCAGTTTCAACTGGAGCTTGGGTGCAACGATTGGGTGAGATTGAGTCCCCCATCAGATCCTCAGATTGAGTGGCCCAATTGGCATGGGCTTCCCAATCTGATTGGTTGATGGATTCCTGAGTTGCTTCCACCGCGAAGGTTTCAATGTCCTCCTGGCGTTGGGAGTGTGGGATAGCGGTAATGGCTTTGGCCGCTTCCTTGGCCGCGGCCCTGTGTGCCTGCTTGGCCTTCTTCCACTCTTGCGGGGAGATAGGCTTTACCAGTAGGTAGCAGCCTTGTGCTCCCCACGGGAAAGCCTCTTTGGTGCTTGCAGTTGGTTCGTAGTGCGCCTCTCCGCTGGCCATGGCCACCAAAGGGTGCTCTTGGAATGTGACGCCCTCCTTGGTGAGGCATGCATGCGCCTTATGGCTGAATGTGTCACAGTGGGTGCAGGTGGGGGGCGCGCTGTCCACGGTCACCTGTAATGGGTGGGTGGTATGCCCTGCAATATCAATAAAAGTGGAGTGTGGGATCTGGGTTAGGTCCTTCACGATCTCCTCAGTTGGGGTCAGAACTGCAATAGCTTTGCCAGTGCACAGGTGTGGTATCAGCGTGAAGCGTTGCATTTTGAAAGATTGTATTTCGCCATATACGGCGAGACCATCTTTCAGGTGTTGTTCCAAAATGTCACGTTTTACTGTAGTAGGCAAAAAGTCAAACGTGAGGAAAATTTGGTTTTATTTCATCCATCTGGTGCATTTGGTTCTGATGACCCGTTGCCTTTTGGGGAGGTTGACCACTATGCGCACTGCAGCAGCCTCGTCTGCTGCCTCTTTGTTTTTGAAACCTAGGTCCAGCCAACCACATGACATGGAGTGAGGTGCAACGTACACCGCAGTTGGGAAAAAGGTGTGCACATCTTCACAAAATTTTTCCCATAAAGCCATTTGTTCGATGTCCAGAAACACGCGGACTCCATATTCCACTGATGAAAGTGGCTGGGAGTGTGGCGTGTTGATGTACTGGTTGCATCGTGCTTGCCATGCGAGGATTTCTGGGGAAATAGTGACCGCCAGTTTATTAAAATTTTTGTCTATTCCGCCAGTTTCTCTGGGGCGTTTTTGAATGTTTGAGGCCGCGGGCCTTCCACCTGCTCCTCTTACCTTACTTGCCCAACTTCTCCCTGACATGGGCGCAGACTAATCTCCTCTGTGAGATTATCAAACCAGATTCTGACTTGAATTGAATAGGTTGCAAAAGTGATTGCAACGAGAAAGAAAAGTTTTTTTAATGTTCATTTTATGCCATTCAGATATTTTTCAAAAGAGACATCTAGGTTTTTCCTTACACATTTCTTTTCCATGTTTTGCCTACCCTTAGAAGAGAGTGATTTTGTCCTCAATTTATGGCACAGTTTTGGAGAACTTTGGTAGATATCCTTAAGATCAAATCATGTCGTTCTACTTCCTATCACCTGCAGTCTGACGGGTAGATGGAAAGGGATAACCAGATCCTAAAGCAGTATCTTTGTTGCTACGCCTCCGCTACTCAGGGCACTTGGGTGGCTGATCTCCCCTTTATGAAATTTGCGTATAATAATGAAACTCACTCTTCCACTGGCTTTTCCTACTATTAAGCTACTTAGGATATATCCTTTCTTTTAAATTGGCCCTCAACTTTGATAAGAGGTTCCTGCAGAGGTTGGGACCATCTAATACTAAAAAAAGAGGTTCCTGCAGCTAGAGACCACCTGTTGCAAGTCAGAGACATCCATACCTGGTCTGCAACCATTCAACTAAGGCCATCATTGACTAGAAGAAGTTTGCATATTTAAGCAGCTTTTTTTTTCATATGTTTAAGGAGGGCTCCTTGGTCATGTTGGATATGCACCACTTGTGGATGAAGTTCCCTCTAATAAGTTTAAAAGTATAAACTTGGGTTCCCATGTAGGAGTAAGATTTGGGTAGTGGGGCTTTTCTCCTGAACCTTCCCTCTCATTAGAAGCAGTACAACGTTTTTTATGCCTCCAAGGTGTCCCAGTTTTGGTCGTAAAACTATCCAAGCCAGAGGCCATATTAGTGGAAGGCTCTCAAGAAACTGAGATGGAAAAATTCTGGATTTTCGGAAAATTCTGCCACTCAGTTAAGTATTTGGTTGCTTGAAAGGGTTTCCCATCGTACAAAAATAGAAGGGTAAGTGTCATGAACTGCGCCAATTCTAAGGATCTGGTGAAAGCATTCCACAAAACCCACTCTGCAGCTGCCATCCTTCCCAGAAGATTGTGGCCATCCTGGCCATTAATCTGGTCCAAGATGCACAAAAATTACGTGCTTTCCCAAGTTCCTGTAGGTGGAGCTCCTCCTGTCCAAAAAGGAAAGGACAATGTAAGTTTTGGAGAACAGTCCTACTTCTGGACATGAATGAGTTCCCTCACAGAACCAGCAAGGGACCAAGAAGGCTGATGTGCCCCTCATGACAAAGCGACCTAGCCAATGTTGTGGATGAGTGATAGGTTACAGACTACCTCATTAAGGTTTCTCCCCTCACTATCCTGCCTACCACCAAGGAGTTTGTGGAAAGGATTCAAGGGATGTGTAGGGAAGCGGGGAGGCCAGAGGTTATCACCAGCGGGCAGGTGCTATTCCCTTTCATGTTATATTCCATGTAAGAAGGATTTTTGTTCTTAAGGGTTGGAGGTCAGATAGGTTTTCCAATGAACAATAAATATGAATTTGGGCTTAACCTTTCCCCAATCTTCAAAATGTTATGGTATGGCAAGCCTGTTCCCAGCAGGTTTGGGCATCTCAAATAAACTTAATTCAAATTGAAATCAGCCCTACTATCCCTGCCAATAGGCATGCCATCCAGCCCTGCCAAATAGCTTGTTAGTCTTCCAGGTCATGGTTAGTCCACAAAAGACTTAGTAAAAAAATTGATAGTGGAATTCTAAATAGAAGTTTAAATGATTTATCCACACATCTCAGATATCAATTTCTAACTAATTTGGCAGTTTGTTGATCCTTGGATCTCTTTGCATTAGTGTTGTAAGCCCTGATGCATACCCTCTTTATTCACAGTCAGGTTTATAAGGCTGCAGAACCAAAGAGGTTCTTCTGTCACTCCATATTTTTTGTTTTCCCATTTATTTTAAACAAGAAAATTCTTCAAAAGTTTCTGTTCCTTAACTGAAAAAAATTCTTTTGGGTACATTTTTTTAGTACTAGATGGCTTTTGGGTACATTTTGTTGCCATGATTTCTAACTTTTGAACTAACTGTGTGTCAAGAATGATGGGATTCGCGCTAGTTCAGATGATGTATGAATGTGAGGTAATTCATAACTCAATTAATGTGGTTCCAGTGACGCAGAAGTTACCAAATATTTTTATGAACAATGAATGCCTAAATGAGCTACTAAAATCCTTATCCCTCCTTAATCCTCCAGATTATCTGAGAAAAATTTTGCCATTCAGAAATCTCCTGATTGCTCCAGATTGTTCAGGATTTATTGTACCATTCAGAAGTTGCCATACCCTACACAATCCTAAACTTCTACTAAAGTTATAAATATACTCAAATACTACCTAATAAAAATATACTTAATAGATCCTTGACTTTTCCTAGCTTTAACTAAATAGTTTGCCTTCATTTACAGCAGAGTTGCCTTAACAACAACTTCAATATCTTTCAGGCGGACAGAAAGTAAGAATTATACTGGCCTGCCAGCCCAGATGTCAGAGCATCTGAACAGCAAACCAGATTTTCTGAGGCACTGCTGCTAATATGACGAATATGGAACCAGAAAAGAGTTCCACCAATATCTGCCAATGATCCAGAATTTCATATATAGGCACAAAATAAAGTACCAGATGCACACGGCCGTTAACCCTGAGGGGTACTAGAACATCAGCAAATAAGGTGGCTTAATTTTTAACATTTAAAAACTAATTTTTGGGAATAATTTTTAATGAAAATTTAGGAAAGAAAATTGACCAACAATTTTCTCAGTGTGATGCAACTGATTAAATAGTAGTCAATTTGGGGGAATCCAAAGCTGGGATCAGGTCCCTCAAATTTGACCTAACTGATGAATATTTGGGAATGGGCCGGTTAGTTCCTTGGAAACTGTCATCACAAAATTTGGTGGTGGGCTGAGTCGCTGTCAGTTCAACTTTGAATGCCTGAACTAAGGCTCGACTATGTTTCTGATGGTTGGTGCGACGGCGTTTAGCCCAACAAGCGGTGGGAATCCCCTAAGGCCACCCCACATAGGGGTGGGCCCATTTAGTTGGGAATGGGTTTGGGATGCCCAACTCGCACATGCTCAGTCACTGGGCCGTTTGTTCAGTCAATGGCATTGCATCAGGTGCAACACCCAATTTGTCAGCAGGAAGCTGCCCATTGGGGGTGATGCCTGATGTATTTTGTAGGGGAGAGATTTTTTTGATGTCAAGTTAATCAAATTGCAACCGTCAGGCATTCTGGCTGATAGATCAGTCTTCATACCTTTTTGACCATTTAAAATTCAAGGATTGGGCAGATTGCCACTTGAATTGGTTACAATCGATTTTATCTCAGCGATCTCAGCGCAGATTTCACTGACTCCTCATAACAGTTCTGCCAAGGTTAGTGTTGGTACTGGAAACAGGATCCAAAGTGGGAGAGCTGCTACCCAGCGCTTGTCTACTATGTGATTGAGATCGCCTTGAGTAATGAGGGGTACAGCCATCCTCTTCAGTGCCTTCTTACTCAGAAATGTGAAAATGGCCCAGTCAACACCCAGAGGACATTCCCCAGGACTTAAAATATCACTAAGAGATTGCCTTAGAGACAAATCGTCTACTAGGAGATTCGTAGAGCTACTTTGACTAACAATCATATAGCTTAAATGAACTGGTTTTTAAATTTAGGATGAAACTCAATACTGGTGCTCCCTGCCAGGTCCCTTCTAAGGCTACTTGATGAAGCCATTCCTCACATTAACGTTCCCAGCAATAATAACCTACCAATATTGAGGAGAATATGAGCTTGATTATATATGTCAAAGTTAATAACCAAGTAAGCCTCTTTTGAGTACCTGAGCGATTGAGTTCAGAGCAATGATAACCCTGACTATTTCAGCCCATGATGAATCTCTTTTTTAAATCCAAGCTGCTGAAGTAGCTGAGACTGTAGAGGCTTTAATGCTTAGAATCATCATCCCTGGGGGAAGAACCAGTCATAGTCGCACCTCTCAACTTGCTTGAAATCTGATACATCTATAATCCTCGCCCAAGCTTCCTATTAATGAAGTGGAAGTACTCAAATTGATTCTTATCTCTGACTATTCATCCACCCCATATTTATCATCAGATGCAGTTATTAAGTTTGCATCACATCTAAATCCAACGGCAGTTTGGCCTCTCACATCAAATAAACACTTGACTCCTTGAATTGTATAAAGCAGCTTCCAACTTTGGTTGGAATCAGCAAAAAGCTAATTTGAATAATTAGGGAGATATTAGTGAGTTACAACATTACCTAGTCTAAATTGAAAAACGGAGTCATATAGTACCTACATGTTAAGCTTACTTAGAGGATGGCTATGCTACCGCTGACTTAGACCAGTGATTGGAGCGCGCTTTGACTGAGATTATTAACCAAATTATGAAAATTACCAAACTACCGATCCACAAATTGCAGCATTAGCTACTTGGAATTAGCATTAAGTAAAAGGTCCACCATGCCGCCTGTTCAGGAAGTTATTATCCAAAAAGGACCTCCCATCTCTACGCACTATTGACCCTGAAGGGGGCAAGAGCCCCTCAGGCCTGAAGGTCCTCGTGGACCCCCCGGGACCTCCTCGTCTGTTGTCCCTCTTTTGGTGAAACCCACAAAGCCTGAATTTGAGCTCTTTAACAACATCTGCTAAAGATAGTTCCAGGAGAATCAATGAGTAGTGAAGGGTATTTTCTCACAAAGATCTAACACTGGTTTTATTGCATAACAAAATCGCTTCCCTACACCAAATATGCTCTCGTTTGATCACATTGCAGTAAACCAAACAAACCTAAGTGAATGACAAACTCAAGCAGATGAGCGCTAAAATTTAAACAATTGATACTAAACAAGATACCCTGTCATCTAAATTATATTTCCAGTCCATCGAGATTGAAAGCCTCTGCCAACTCCTAGATGCAAAGTTTCACTCACTCATGTCATTGAATGGTACATAGTCTCCAGGATGATATGGATGAGTTCCGACATCAAGTTAATAATGCTATCCCCAACTGACCTAGGAACAACTGATCCAACTTAGTCTGAACAGCTTTTTTATCCAGCTATCTATGTTTTCTCTGAAACTGTTGGCCTTTTCAAACCCACGTTTAAAGAGTAGTATGCGTCTGAGACCAAAATCATCCAGTCTTTTCTCTACATGTATTAAAATGTGATGGAAATGGCTAATGACTTCCAAAAGTGCCAGCACATACAGAATTTTCTTGATAGTAAGGCCTGAGAGATCATGATGGCTTACTTTAAGGAGTGTTCTACTTAGCTGAGTTAATAGAGGCCCTCATAAAAATTTTGGAAGTAATATAACCCTTTCTAACAAAAAATAGGCTTTTATGCGGATCTTCCTTAGATGTGGAGAAACAAATATTGAGTTTGCTTAGAGGTTTTATGATAAAACTCATGCCCTTACATCCTGCTAGCTTATTACTTTGGACAATGCCATTTACACCATCCTCTCCGATTTTCATCCCACATTGACTATTATACTACACTTTCATAGTGCAAAGAAGATGTACAAATCAACACTTAATATTAAAGAATATAATATGGAGTTGTCTGAGCTGGAAGTGCGCTAACCACTTAACAAAGTTGTCACAGTTAGTGACATATTTCCTGGAGTTGAAAGCTCCGTTAAAGCTAATTCCATTAGACTCTTGGAGTCAAGGCCAAAACCCTTTAGGTAACTGATGACCACTCCAAGTCCATTGACTGGAAATGGGTTATGGTTTTGCCAGCCATAGCTGGGGAATTGGATCACCAGAGCCAGACAATCTGGTGGAAGTCGACCCCTAAAATCTGGAAAATCACGCGTTAAGAAGTTTCAGAATTTGGCCAAATTCATAAAATTTTGATTTCTTAAAAGCGAAAATTACACAGCTCATATTGGGCTTTATGATTAATTTTAACCATTGCAAATCAACCCTTTAAAATTTAGGACCAAGCTGAGAAAAGCTTTGCTTTTCTCAGATAAACAGTTAAATTTCAAGTTTTTTTTCTTCTCAACATAACTTTCCAAGCAATTTATATGGTTATAAAAAGTAAAACTTAATCGCCTGCCATAGTTTAGCCTTAGTGTCATCAGATTCCCCACTGGCTGCCCCAGTGAGGGGTAGCGGCGAAACTCCCCCATCCATTTTCCATCCAGCAGGAAAACGCGCTCAGACTGGATTGCCCAGTCACACCAAACCCGTGGGATGATTTGTTCGTCCCAAGGATCTTGACGCCCACCTTGCTTGAACCCAAGCTGTGCCCTGTTGCCCCCTGGTGCTCCCCTGGAGCAGCATGCAATTTGGCCTTAGGGTCAAATATGGGAAACATATCCCATACAATGACCAGGCCATTATCAAAATGGCTCAGGCGGTTTTGCGTCCCACCTGTTTTATTGACTTCCACCCCTATAAGGGGTATTTCAATCTTGGCTTCAACCGTGAAGCCAATGCTGCCACTGTAGCAACAATGCCCCTGGTCTTTCAGGATACTCCTCTCCCAACAACTTGAACCTAGCTCCCAGAGAACACCACTTTGGTGGTTCAGTTCGCTGGTTTGCCCACCTACCTTCCCCCTGAAGTGCTCCACCAGGAGCTGATGGAAGGTTTAGCAGCCTATGGCTCCAACCCCATCTTGCAATTTGTGGTTCCAAATGGGGCCACACGCCTCGCTGGGCCTAGGGTGTATGCCATGATCAGCCATGAAATGAACAAAATTGCCCCATAATTCCGCCTTGCGCCGCTATCCCCTCTGCCCCTGACCATCCATCTTGGGCCCTCTTCGAGGGCAGACAGACGCTTTATCCATCCTGTTTCAAGTTAGACCACTCGAAATGCAAGTGTCCATATCTAGAAGCTCCCAATGGTGCTAATAATCTGTCTGACTGCCACCAATCCGCTGCCCACCCCATGCCAGAATTGGCATGGGGTACAATCCTGCCTCCCCTCTCCCAAAGCCTGTTGCTGCAGCTGCACCTGTAGCCACCAATCAGCCTCCATCTTGCCCCAGTGCCACACATTATTCTTCCAATCAAGCGCAGGATTGAACCCCAGTTCAATCCCATGCAACCTTTAATGAATCAACCAATCCTTAACCATACGCCAATTCCCCAATTCAATTCAACCAGAACCAATGGGAGTTCTTGGATGAAATTGTCAATTCAGGTAATAATATTGTAGAACCATCGCTTCAAGTTGAACTGGCTTTGTAATGCAAAATGGGATGCAGAATTCCCCCCTTGTTTATATTCCCCAAAGCCAAATGCTGAACCATTCCACAGTGACCACCAGCTTGCAGTAAAAGCAGCCACCACATAAGATTACTGTCCCCTCTGCAAAGCCGCCACTAAATTAGTGGCAGCACTCACAGGAGGAATTCCACCTCCTGTTATCCCCAAAAATCTTACTCCAAAAAGTAAGATCAACATAAAACAACTACACAAAAATGTCACTGATGCTATTCATAACGTGGTAACTGTAGCACGGAATCTGAAAGCTGAGATTAACTAAACCTATATTGCCACATTTGTTAAACTACCAGATGCCCGCATTAAAACTTAAAAAGCTTTTGCCAAATATATTACTGCCATTTTTATGGCTAGCAATTACTCAGAAGTACATATCATCAGAGATATTGAACCACATACTACCAATGCCACGACGCCCTTGCTATCTGCCTTGGCATGAACCTTACTCTGGAAAGAGATATCTGATGCTGAAGATGAGCTACCAATTCCCCTCCCCCTCCTCCATGGAGGGATAATCAGTCTCCGCTGCCTACCTGGTTGGTTGTTTTGTTCTGTTCATTTCATTCAATTGCTCTTTTGGGCGTTTTGTTTAAAACAATCAGATACGTTACTTTTTAGTTTTAGTTTTTAGTTTGGTAATGTCCATCCCCTGGTTGGCTTACCTTAGTTAAATTAAAATAGTTAAATTTCAATAAAGTTTAGAGGTTATTTGCTGAAGTCTTCCTATACTTTTCTGCTTATTTTTATCAAGAAGACCTTGGTTGAAAACATTGTAATGGCCAAACTTCTTTTCCAGCTCTGGTCTAACCCTCACCTTGGGTATGAAATTAACCACCACGCCATAGGCTATATTCATCAACTCCACTGCATCTTATTTCACCGCGTTCTGCCACAATCCTTTTGCTACTTACATAAACTCTCAGGGGACTCATTTCCCTAATGGTTGTCATCAGTTTGGTGTGCGATTTATATATGGTCTTTTTGGAACCATAACTGAGACTACCTGACACGTTGCTTCCTTTTGCTGGGCCACTTTGCCTTGTTTTGGCACACTTTGCCTGGAGATTTTCCTCCAGCAACCTCTGGTGCTTATTCTCCTGTCACAAAAGGGTCCTGGCCTCACATTTATGCAGTAGGACGATTTCAGAGATCTAAACCTTGATGCGACCCTTGCTCTTATTGTGAGATATTTGGTCATCATTTAGATGTTTGTTATAAAAAGCCAATAAGGCGGAAAAGGGAGTCAGCTTAGGGAATGAGCACCTCTTCTGATAGCTCTGCACCTCATTCTGTGTTTAAAGTGCTTCCCACTCTGAATGATATGTCCCACTCAACCTGATGAAATGATTGTCTAAGACTCATTGATTTCAGTTAGAGGTCTAAAAGTCCTCTTACTCTGCTCTTTCCAGACCACTTCATCCAGGAAATTCAATTAACTTAATCCCACATTTTGGCACTAAGGTTACATATGTTGAAGTAGTTGACCATAAGGTAAAAATTCTAGTCATAGTGAATACTAGATCACCAGTTAATTTCATTTTCTCTTGGATGTTGAAACAATTATATGTCGTGCTGGATCATAACCACACCTTAGATTATAAAAGCATGGGACCTCATCATAACCAATCTCTGGGGGCCTATTACTCTTTGCCACTTCAGTTTAATCACTAGTTGTGCCAGCTCTGGAGATTATGCTAAAGAATGATGGTTATTGTAATGGACGGAAAAACCCCAGGTCTGACCGCCCTATATTCAAATAATTCTTTGGTGCACTGACAGTCAACCAAAGAAGCCTAACCAAGTAGGGAGAGGTTTGGGGCACTGACAGCGCTAAACATTCACTTGCTATTGGTTGTTTATGCCAAATCCTCTGGGGGGATTGGTCTGAAACCAACCTACACAAAAAACTCCTTGACAGGGGAAAAGACCAACAGGTAAGTGAGGTATGCAAGCCCCAAAACAACCTTTATTTTCTTCATGATAATAAAATGACCCGCCAACCAAACATCATCTGTGGAGCAACTGACAATGCTCCCCAGGAAAGGGACATGCTAGGGTAAGAATTCTGAAGTGAAAGTCAGATTGGGCAGGCATGCCTTATAAAGGCAGCGCTTTGGGGGCCTCACCTGAGTCATTGATTAGGCTCACACAAGACTAATCTATGACTCAGTGAGGCACAATCCAGCGCCCAAAACGACTGAACCAAAGGTCTTTTAGAAGCGATCTGACTCAGATTTGGAAAATCTGAATCCAAGTCAGAATGTAATAATATTTAAACTCAACTGTTACATCACCCCCCGCTTAAAGGAGGGCCCCTCCCCAAAGAGTGGCCCCACAGCGGAAGGCCGCCATGATGAGGGCTTCTTGGGGCGAGTTACCTCGAGCCCTGGGAAAATTAGCCTGGATAAACTCCAGGCCCCTCAATAAAATGACAAATGGCGAGAGCAAATCAGGATTGGGCTGCCAGAATCAGCCTACCCAGAATGAGGATGCACGCCCAGCACGTGGCTGCGTTGCACCCCTCCCAAGCTCCTGTTGGTGATGGTCTTCCCATCCTGACTGGGAAGACGCTTTTGCCAAGAAAACGCGAGAGGAACAGGCGGTTCAGCGTGGCTGAATGTCCTGGCCTGAGCCACACGCCCAGCACTTGGCTGCGTTGCACCCCCTCCCAAGCTCCCATTGGCGATGGTCTTCCCATCCTGACTGGGAAGGCGCTTTCATCAAGAAAATGTGATAGAGGTGCATGGTGCAGTGCAGCTGGACGTCCGACCCCTTTCTGGGCGGACCATCTATGGGTGAGGGAGCCCTGCTAGGACAGGTCCCCTTGGTGCCACCAAATCCCTGGTGAGCGGGAGGCCCCACCGGGATTTTTGAACTGACAGTCACTTTGGATCCAGGGTTGGCCATCAGTCACTGGCTCCCACCAGTGCTGGTTCCTTGACAACTAGGATCAAGTGACCACTGAGGTCAGACCAAACTGGGATTGGCAGCGTGCAGCGCACAACGAGTTCAAAATAATGTAAAAGATGGAAAAACCCCAGTTCTGACTGCCATATATTCAAACAATTCTTCGGTGCTCCAAAAGTCAACTGAAGAAGCCTAACTAAGTAGGTAGAGGTTTAAGGCACTGACAGCGCCATTCACCTACTATTGGTTTTTATGCCAAATTCTCTGGGGGGATTGGTCTGAAACCAACCTACACAAAAAACTCCTTGACAGGGGAAAAGGCCAACAGGTAAGTGAGGTATGCAAACCCCAAAACAACCTTTATTATATTCAGAATAATAAAAAGACCCGCCGACCAGAGCTCACCTTGGGAGCAACTGACAATGCTCCCCTGTAAAGGTACATGCTAGGGTAAGAATTCTGAAGTGAACTTTGGAATGGTCATGCGCGCCTTATAAAGGCAGAACTTTGGGGGCCTCACCCAAGTCATTGATTAGGCTTGTGCAAGCCTAATCTATGATTCAGGTGAGGAACAACCCAGCGCCTGAAACGACCAAACCAAAAAAAAATTAAAAGAGATCCAACTCAGATTTGGAAGATCTGAATCTGAGTTGGAATGTAATGATCTAGTCAAAACTTGACTGTTACAGTTATGGCCTTCTCACATGCACACAATTTCTTATTGAATTTAACAAAATTAGTCATAGTGACATATATTTTTCTGTCCTAGGGTATTGCATTCCCTAGTTGTTAAAGACGCCCCTGAAGAGAAAGGAAGAAGGAAACTTGGGAGCTGCTTACTGGAACATTCAAATTTCATTGAGCGGCTAGATTATCAATTAGTTGAACAAAAAACCAAGCTACCTCCTTCCAGTGCTGAGGATCAAGAATGGATGCATGTATACTCTAACAACCAAGTAGTTATATCTCTAAGATCTTTTATATAACTGAGGCAAGCCAACCAGGGGACGGGCATTACGGAGTATGTGTGGAAAACGAAGATAAAATTAAGCACCCTAGGGTACTCAGGTTACCCCTGTTGCCAGCGGGACTACCAGGTATGGGGGTTGGTGCACTACTCTGAGGGGGTTTTTCCCCGCTATGGAGCAGGTGCGAAGTAAGGGGTCTGTGTGGAGGAACCATAGTGAGAACCACGATTCTATGAGCGCCTGTTGCCTTGGCCTCATAATTCCGTAGAGCCAGGCTTTGAAGTGCTCCATGTAAGTGGACGTGGAACCTGCTGATAACCCCATGGATGGTTGGGACCGTGCCCCTGAATGCATCTAAGGCAATGGTGTGGATTGTCCACATTGTAATGGGTATCATTAGGGAGCGGAGGATCCTGGGATTGGTGATTCAATCTGGAGCGTGAGGAGGCTCTTTGATATAGAAAATTCCCGCTCGTTTTGGATCTTAAGCAGGCGCGCGACTTCCTGAAATATGGCTCTGGTTGGGGGGCATGTTTCTAGGCGGTGATGTAGGGAGCCCTCCCCTCCACATACTGCGCAGGTTGCGTGGAGGGAATTGGAGCGGTCCGCCGTCCTATAGGTCCTTCTCAGACAGCACCAGGCGTTGGCTCTTACCCTCGGCTGTAGGAGTGGGTGGTGCGTCATTCTTCACACTGTCTTCTGTGTGGTTAAATCGTAGGGGATGTCCAACGCATCAAGGTATTTGATTCTAGCAATGGTTGGGGTCATAGCAAGCATGTCTCTCTGGGGTGGTTTTCTGAATTTCTTAATTTAAAGTGGGGGCTGGGTCGTCCCCTTCCCTGCACAGTGCCAGTGTTCTCTATGGTCCATCCCATGTGGTGGATGGTTCAGAGGATACGTTTGAAGTGAGGGGGGGTTCCATGCAGGCCCGTTGTGGTAGGGTGTTTAGTAAGGTATGATAGTAAACTGGGTGGGCTATGTGGGTTGCTTAATTTGAGCGCCTGTGCGAAGTTAATCCTCGCTGCCCTGGACCAGTGTTGTTGTGGGAGGTCTGGGGCAAGGACTTCCTTTATCCAGGTACCCAGGATGCGGTTGGCGTGGCTCTCAAAATCTATTAGTCCCATGCCTCCGCTTGAGCGTGGGCCAAAGAGTGTTTCCATCCATATGTGAGGATGGGATCTGGACCACAGCCAGCCCTGGATGAGCGCGTAGATTGATGTTATAAAGGTGGGTGAGAAGGCGATTGCGTGGGCAGGGTACCATAGTATTGGGAGGATGAGTGAGTTAGAAACTGCTACTCACCCCACTAGTCCTGGGGATCTTCCCTTGAGGGAGGCTACGAGGTTGGATACCCGCTGTAGTAGGTTTTTTCCATTGTCTCATTGGCATATCCCCCTGTTTCCAGCCATATCCCAAGGTGGCGGACAGGAGTGGTGGTGGGAGGTGATGCAAAGGGTAATATGAGTGGGTTTTTCCTTTGTATGGGAATATGAGGTTCTGGTGTTGTAGCCCAGTTGTTAGTGTACTTGCCTAAGAGAATGATTTCTGTTTTCCTTTTGTTATGCGATGCGTTGCTCACCATGGAGTATTCCTCTAGGGTGCGTTCCAGCTGTCAGGCATCATTGTGGTTAGCTATACCTGCCACGCCGTCATCTGCGAAGGCCAGTATCTTGACTGTTGGCTGGCCTTGTGCAGTTATGCTATGAGGCGTAAGTCAGTTACGCAGAGGAGTGGATTAAAACTGAAATTGTACGGTAGTGGGCTGAGGGGGTCCCCCTGTTTGAGCCCTCTGTGTGATGTGATCTTGTTAGTTAGGAAGCCAGGGCCACATACATCCATAGATGCAGATTCTGTGAGGAGCATCGCCCAGTTTATGAATCTGGGTGGGAGTTTAAAAGCGTGTAGGCTTTCCTTTAGGTATGGCCAGCTAACTCGGTCATATGCCTTTTCCTGGTCTAAGAAGACTAGGTCTCCAGTTGCTTTTGACTGACATATGTTTGCAAAATGTTGTATGTTGTTCCATATTGAGCGCCCTGGTATAAACCCAAACTGGTTGAGTGATAGGACGTCAGAGGCAATTGCGCCTAAACTGGCTGCTAAAATTCTTGTTAAAATTTTTGTGTCAGTATTAGAGAGTGCTATTGGACGCCAGTTGGCCAGGTCCAATTTGTCAACCTTTTTATACAAGGTTATGACATATTAACATGGCCACCAGGTAGGAGGCGTGTTTCCAGCAAGAACTGGTTTATAGACGCCAATAGGAAGGGGGCAACTTGTTGAAAATGTTTTTTGTAAAATTTGTAGGGTATCCCATCAGGCCCTGGGCATTTACTCCATGATGCACCGCGGATTGTATCCCAAAGCTCCTCCCATGTAATTAGATTTAGAATATTGTAGTTCATCGGTGTGCTTTGTATTCTGGTGGTTTGTATAAATTTTGTGATTTTTTGTGGATCTGTCAGCATATCGCGGTATAATTTGGTGTAATAGCGGTGTACTTCCACCTTGACCTCCTCAGGGTCAGTTGCCACAGTGCCATCGGTCTTGCGGACCTGTGTGCATGTGGGCTGGTTGCCAGGGGAGTGAAATTGGTGGAAGTAATATGTTATACATGTTTCTCCTTCCTTTATGAACTTACCTTTGTTTGATACTTTGATTCTGTGTTGGTGCTCAAAGATGAGAGTGTTTAGTCAGGTGGATATTTCCGTCCATTTGCGTCCCCAGTTGGGTCTACAACTGGGTCTCAGAGTGTTATGCTCAAGGTCCAGTTCTGCCAAGGTATGCCTGATTGTGGCTGTATCGGTGGTGTACTTATGTGATGCGATATTTCAGGTTTTGTTGATTAGTTCCTTTTTGAAATTTGTGCAAGTTGCAATGGGATTTGAAGTGCTTGGGACAGTGAAATCTTGGTTTGTGGCCTCGTGTTCAACCCATTCAGTTATTATGGGTAATTTTATGTTTTCTGGGTGTAACTTTCTCCAGGGAGACACCTGTGCGTGGGTTCAAGTTGGTGATAACTGCACCAAAACAAGTTGGTGGTCAGAAAAATTGACTTTTTTGTTGTAAATTTGGAAATTTTTTGATTATTAGGATTGCGGAATGAGGATGTGATCAATGCGGCTCATTGATATGAGCATTCCCTCGCATATGTTGGGCCATGTCATGTGGGGAAGGAGTGGTGATCTGGGGGGAGGGCATCCTGTAGGCCAAGGGATGCCTTCATTGTGCGGAATTTATTGTGTCCAGGTGGGTATCCCCTGGGATTAGGCCATCAATCCATATTGGGGTTATCCCAGAAGTTGAAATTGCCTACATAATGGTATCTGGTGGGAGGGTGAGAGTATGAATGGTTTCAAAAAATTGTTTTCTCTCAGTTGCAGTGCATGGTGCATAGATACATGCTATTGAAATTATTTCCTCTTGGCATGTGATTGTTGCTACTAGGACTCGGCCATGCAAGTGTGATAACAAATTTGTAATTTCAAATTTTTTGTTATTTTGGATGATCACACACAGTGAAACATCCATACCAATTGTGATGGTGAGACCCTGGCTGACCAGGATCCTTCTTCCCCTTGTAGAAAGTGGGTTTCTTGGATGGCCAAGATGTCTACAATGGTTTTTGCAGGAAGTCCAGCTTTTTTGCTTGGGACGTTTGATCCCTGGCTCCAGCGATGTTTAGCATCCCTATTGACACTGAGGTGCCTGCGGCGCCTCAGGAGCGGTTGGAAGGGCCCTCTGGCCCTAACCCACCATGGCTCATTTTGGCCATGCTCCGCGTCTGTACTCCAACTCTCTCAGTGACAATGTCAGTTCCCTTAATCTGACTCGATTTTTCATGGGAATTGCAGTTTTTGGAATTTGCATTATCTTTTCCTGCACGTATCTCATGATGGTTCAATGCGGGGTGCTGATTGGGTTCTGTAATTTTGGGGTTCAGATTTGGAGAATTGTGCACCACATTTTCACCCATATTGTGGTTGAATTGTTCCTCAAAGTGTGCATGATTGATGTCGCTTAGTGACTCAGTCAAATTGCTGTGAAAATTTTCAACCTGGGCATATTGTTCTGTTTGGTTGGCTTAGTGAATATCCAAAATATCCTCTTGAATTTGTCTGGGGTCAATGGATGATTTTTGCGTGTGCTTCCACTTTAGCTACTGCCCGCTTGCAGGATTTTTGTGCTGCTTTGCGTTGTTTATGTGTAACTGGGTCCACGATGGGATAAAGTACATCTTCACCCCAGCGGAATGGGTGGTGACCGTCAGTCATTCTGGCAAAGTTTTTGTTACTTTCATCCATGGCTTCCTCACAGTAGTCTGCTTCCATTAAGCCTTCCTTCATGGGGCATGCGTGTTCCTTGTGTCCCAATGAACTGCAGTGGTTTCATATAGGCGGTGAGCGTTCCAATTTAACTCAGAATTCAGATGACTGTTTCCCATCTGCAAAGTGAAACTCTGCTGTGCAGGCTATTGATAAGTCATCTTCCACTTTGGGGAATGGGTGATCACGGCGATAGCTTTGCCTATGCACAGGGTTAGCATCAGGCGAAATTGTTGTAATTCGAGTTGCATAATTTCTCAGTAGGCTATGAGCCCTTTGTGGAGCTCCTCCTCAATTACCTTATGAGGAAGGTTTGTAGGGAGCCAGTCAAATGAGATGAACAAAGTTTTTGCTTTATTCCATCTGGTGCACGCGGTGTGCACTATTTTTTACCCTCAGTAAGGGCAATTTTGATGCAGAAATTTTCTGTGGCCTCTGCTTCTTTGGCTGTTTTGAAACCAATATTGATCCAGTCGTGGCCCATGTTGTTGGTGGTGACATATACTGCGTGGGGGAAAAGGGAGGGCTGTGCCTCGAATGTTTTCTCCCACAGGGTCAGGGACTCATCCCCAAGGAAGAGTTGGAGCTCGTGCTCCACCTTTGAAAGGGGTTGGTTACATTGGTATACATGTATTGATCTTGTTTTATAGTAAACACCTTAAACTGGATGGTGTCTGAGTTTGTGGTTTCTTGGCGGCTTGGGTTCCTGATTCCCCTCCAGGGCGTTTCTTGCCCTTGGGTGCACCGTTTTGCGCACCTCTTGATGTGACGCTCACCCAGGTTGTATTAGATTTGTTATTAAAATCGCCCATCTCTCCTGTGTGATTATCAAAAATTGCTGTTTGAATCTAATCATAGTAACTAAAGTGATTGTTACGGGAAAGAAAAGCAATTATACCTCTGAAATCTTAGATACTTGTAAACACATGGATTTAGTTTACTCTTCCAAATTATCACTTGCTGGAAATTTGTGGAAACTCTAATACACCCATTCAAGAGCCTCTTACCTGCCTAGAGTGCTTGATCCTGCTTACTGGGGACCTCTAACCATTTTGATGGCTAATTTCATTGACTGACCTATAAAAATGACCTGAGACCATCTTGTTTATTATTTTCAGACAATACCCACTGATCAGTTTAATCCGTTTGGGGGGGCAGGAATTTTTATGATTTAGGGATTGATAAGAGCTCTACTATCGCCTGAGTAGAATTAAAAATAGGTGACACCCTCATTAATGAACAGCAGCGCCTAGCGGATGCTTTAATTAAATAATATGAAGACATGTTTTTAAAAGGTTCAGATGACTTTGAAATGATAAAAAGGCGTGCAGCATAAATTGCTTATGGGTGACTTTCCTCCAATATGTGCTTGACCCTACTGGAAATTAAGGTGAAGAAGCTCAGGTGATTGAGGAGATGAAGCTACTCCTGGATGCCAGATTACTAAAACACTCACAAAGTCCATGTTCCTCGCCATTGTTGCCTATAAAAAAGAAGAATATTGGACATTGGGTGGTAATGGATTGCTGGTGGTAGAATGCCATTACCAAAATGACATTTACCCACTACCACAAATCAATAACTTCCTATAACTCTTGGATGGTTCCCAATTCTTCTTTGCAATGGATCTCTCTAGTGGATAATGATATATTGCGCTTGCTCCAGAGGATTAAAAGAACTGTGCCACTATATTAAGTGAAGCATATTTTAACCTACTCTAATGCCTTAGGGTTAAGCAAAACCCTGGCCACTTTCCAGATAGCGATGAATGGCATGTTAGGGGACTTGAAGGTGCCATGTGTTTCACTTTACTTGGATGGGACAGTGTTCTCCTGCCCTTTTTACAAACAGCTCGCTCACTTGAAGGAAGTTTTTGAATGACTCCGCTCTGCTTCACTAAGGTTAAAACATGCCAAAAGACATTTTTCCAGACTGACATGGTATTTCTTGGGCATAAAGTTATCTGGGAAGGGATCTCACCGTTGCCAGATAAAGTGGTCATTATTGAGAGAATGACTTGGCCCTCCAGCTTACGCAATATTTCAGAACTTTATTGATTTGGTTAGTTATCATATATATTTTATCCCCACTTTGAAAAGCTTGGCAATCTTGTCCTATCTTCTCCATAAGGAGGTTCCATTCCAATGGGAAAAACTCAACAACAAGCTTTTGACGTCCTAAGGAAAGCTCTCGTGACTGTCCCTATATCAGTACATCATGGATTTGTAAACCGTTCACCTTTCTACTGACACTAGTAATGTGACTGTTGGGGCCATGCTGACATAAGTTTGATATAATTCAAGTTGTTCATCTATAGCATACTTCAGTAAGATGCTAA
>JAKSZP010009760.1:0-57752 GCA_022478985.1 Massospora cicadina
AATATTGCTGCTCTTTCTGACAGTTTCAGGAATAATAGCTGCTTCCCATTGATCATCTTGAATACTTTTCCATCCATAGTCTCAGTGTTTTCCATCACTTTTCGAAGCGCACCTTGGATTTCTTGGGGCTCATCCCCAATTTTTCTTTCGACCATTCTCTGAAATAACTCATCCGCCTGCAGGTATACCAACCGGACCATTGGCAACCGCTATAAGCCATCCATGTTCTGATGAGAAGCCCCACTCGGTGGACTATCTCATAATCATAAGCCTGAAGCTAAGTGCCCATTGGGCCAGTCATCATTCCAGTTCTCTTAGATTGTGTAGCCAGCGCAGCAAAGAGTGGTCCATTACCACCTTAAAGTGTGTTCCATAGACGTACACCCAAAACTGCTTGCATGCATATATGACCACAAGGCATTCCCGCTCAATCATGGTGTAGTTCCTTTCAGCAGCTGAGAGTGTCCATCTCACATTTTCACTGGATGCTCATCCCCAAGTTCATCTACTTGGCTCAGTACAGCGCCAAACACCGTCAACAAAGCATCAGTTTTAATGATAAGCTCCTGATCGAAATTCAGATATTTCAGAATCAGCAAAATTTATCAAATACTGGAGTAATTCATTGAAGGAGTCCTGGGCCTCTTCATTCCTTACAAATCCTTTTTTTGGATCCTTTAATAAATGGAATAATGGCTTTGCTATTCAGGCGAAGTTTTAAATAAATCTTCTATAGTATCCACCCATCCCAAGGAATACTTGGATGTCTTGGACACTCTTCAGTACAGCTATATGCTCTATAGCTGCTATCTTCTGAGTTTGCAGCTGCAATCCACTTGAGTTACTTACGAATCCCAGGTATTCCAACTCTTTCCTGAAAAAGTGGCACTTCCTTGGCTTGATCTTCAGGTTAGCCGTGGACAGTTGCTTAAATACTTATTCCAAGTGGTGCAGGTGATCAGTAAATGCCCTACTGAACACATTGATATCATCCAGATATACCAGGATGCATGACAACTTCAAGTCATTTCTTATCACATCCATGGCCTTGAAATGTTGTAGGCGCATTGCAGAGACCCTGGTGCATCCTCATCAGTTGATATAGCCCCTGCACGGTAATAAAACGCATTTTTCTTGGCCTTCCTTTGGCAAGTTGATCTGCCAATATTTTCTAAGATCATATCCATCATGGAGAAATACTTCGCTTCTCCCAAACGATCTAGCGCATCATTGATCCTTGGTAGTGGATATGAATCTTCTTCATAATTTTGTTCAGCCTTTGGTAGTCAATCATCACCCAGTTTGATCCATCCTTCTTCTTCACGATCAGAATTGGACTCGCCCAGGGACTTGACGATGGAACTAGAAGCCCATGCTTCACTAATTTGCTGATTTCATCCTCCACTACCGCTTCAGCGGCTTTGAGCTTCAGATTTGTATCATCCTTATTGGTAAATTTTCCCCAGTGTCAACCTTGTAAATTACATCTTGTGCGCATCCCAAGTCATGGTCATCCTGAGAGAACACTTCTCAATATTTCTCAAATAGTTTGAGCACCTCCTCCTGCTGGCCTTCCAGCATATCAGCAAGCTGCTCTTGACCAACCAATATGTTGATGCTTTCAGCTACCAAGGCTGGTAATCCCATTACATCAAGAGACCCTGTTATAAAATTGGTGATATCCAAGAGATACGCCAACAGATTTGCACAGGGTTCAACCCACTGAGCAAGTAGGAACAACGATGTGAGGATTGTTGCCCTCGGAATAACAAAATAAACTTACAAATAATTATGGAGCACTAGCTCCCGCTACCTCTTTTATTTATTATACTTAATATCGCGGCTTCTTCCAATTCTGCTTACTCTCAACTTACTTAACAACAACCAACCTTTGATCATGTCATCTCACCTATATTGTAGCAACTTCGGATGCTACCATTTATACAGCTTAGTAATTTAATTCGCCATATCTCATTGGCTCCATCAATTCTTTTTTGTTAATTTCGCCATCGCCTAATTTGAGGAAATTTCTCAATACCCTAATAACGCCTTACGTTGAGGCGCTCAATTAATCAATATGCATAGTAAACTTAATGGACTAATTCATTCCGCCATCACAACTGAGGGCTTATTGTTCAGTCATATCAGAATCGTGACATTACCCCCCTTTGACTGGATGATAAGGCTCCTATTGCCTATACGCTCAGAGAAACTTTGCATGCACTTAGTTGATGATCTGACCACTAGTGGGGTCCTTGATAGTATATGTGTCCACACTTGTCTTTTCAATAGCTTTGAATGGCCTAATCCAGGTGCTGGTCAATTTGTGTTTCCAGCTGAACCCATGCTGGTCATGGAAGAGAACCATATCACCTTCCTTTAACTGCTCCAACCCGCTATGGCATACCTGATTGGCAGCCTGATTCCTGATCTTCTTGGCTAAGCTGAAGGAATATGCTTCTGTCTGCAATATGATCAGAATGTTTGCAAGGTTAATCAAATAGTAGGGGTTCCATTCCGCCGGTGTCTTCCACACATGAATAAAGTAATGCTGGAAGAGCTGGGTGTCAGCTGTAAAGCAGTTGGTATGTTTTTTCCTCAGGGCAGAATGGTAACTGATGTTATAGGTGAACACAGCAGTGGAAAGAAGGGAGGTCCAATCAGATGGTCAATCCATTACTAATTTGCATAGGATATTCACCAGAGTTCCATTCACTCATTCAACCATTCCATTAGATTTGGGGTGGTATAGGGTCATTAGAACCCCGCGGATTCCCACGAGCTCATTCATTTTGGGGAGGATGTGCGTGGTGAAGTTAGTTCCATTGTCAGTGAGAATAAACTGATGGCATCCATGTCACTGAATAAGACACTCCATCACGAACTTGGCCACTGTAACTGCCCCTAAATCTCATATTGCCCTTGCTTTGACCCACCGGGTCAAATGGTTGATAGCCATAAGGATATACTTACACCAGTTAGCTCCTTTTGGCAAGGGACCAATGACATTCAAGGAAACATTATGCCAAGCAAAGTGTGATTTCACTACCTGATATGAAGTCTTACGTCGGAATAGCTTCTCCACTTGGCACTGATGGCAACAGGAAATAGTTTCAAGTACATCGAAGTTAATACTTTCCCAATAGTACCAAGGGCGCAACAACTCCATTGTCTTATGCACCCCCCATGTCCAACTGCCTTGTGGGCGCTCATAATAATTCCTGACTGGGCTGAGGGTCATGGAAAATTCACTGTGGAATTGTCAATCAGCTTGTACAGTTCCCATTCCATTGGAAGGTATTTGCTCTCATTTCATTTAATGCTTTGATCACTTGGGGCGGTTCATTGTTGTACTTTCCATAGATCAATTTGTTGAACATTATATCACTTACATCCGCTGTAACTGCAATTGTTAGCAATCTCAATAAACAATCAGCATTCTGGTGTTTTACTCCAGGTCAATGAAGAATTGAAAATTGTATGCTTGCAATTTAAGAGTTCATCGGGCCAGGCGCCCTTCCAGTTCTTTCATATTTTGTAACCAGCGTAGTGAGGCATGATCTGTTACAACTTTGAATTTCACGCCATGCAGATACACCCAGAATTGCTTATAGGCGTAGATCACCGCTAAGGACTCCCTCTCGGTCACAGTATAATTTCTCTCATGGCTGTTCAAGCTATGACTGCAATATGCTATGGGGTGTTCCTCTCCTCATCTTTTTGGGATAGGCCTGCCCCCACGGCGGAAAGGGATGCACCCATCTGAATAATAAACTCTTTTTCAAAATTAGGATAGTGTAAAACTGGCGCGCTGGTCAGTGAAGTTCAAAGCATATCAAAAGCGTGTTGCTGACATTCCGTCCATTCAAAAGTGGTGTCTTTCCTTGATAACTCTAATAGTGGGCCCCCAATACAGCTGAAATTAGAGATGAAACGCCGGTAATATCTGACCATTCTCAAAAAGACCTGTATATCCCGCTTGCTGTTGTGTGGAGTCATTCTTTGAATGGCTTCCACTTTGGCTGGTTGAAGTCTCAACCCTGTGGCATCAACCACAAATCCCAGGTACTCCAGCTGGTCCTTAAAGAAGTGACATTTCTTGGGTTTGATCTTGATGTTGGCCTCAGCGAGATGTCGGAATACAGCTTCTAAATGGTCGAGGTGTTTGGAGAAGTTTTGGGAGAAAACATTAATGTCATCAAGGTATACAAGGACGCACGACAATTTTAGGTCCCCAATAATAGTGTCCATTGCCCATAGGAACATAGCCGGGGCATTACACAGCCCTTGTGGCATTTGGGTTGGTTGGAAAAGGCCTTTGGATGTGATTAAAGCGCATCTCTCCTGCTCTGGCAGTGGCAACTCAATTTGCCAATAGCCTAATATCAGGTCCATAGCTGAGAAGAAAAGAGCTCCCTCTAACCAATCTAAAGCATTGTCAATCCGTGGTAAGGGATATGAGTCCTTTTTAGTGATGCTGTTGAGCTTTTGGTAGTCTATTACTATGCGGTTGGTGCCATCCTTCTTTTTTACAATAAGAACAGGAGAAGCCCATGGACTCTTCAATGGTTCAAGCATCCCTTGCACTAATAGTTTGTTGATTTCCTCAGTCACTACTTCTTACACCACTTTTGATTGGCGGATCAGCCTTGACCTGATGGGAGGAAGATCTCCAGTGTCCAGCTTTATGAATCATCCCCCGCGCAAATCCTAAATTGTGGTCATCAACAGCAAAAATCACTTTGTATTTTTGAAATAAAGCGATTGCCCTATCCTTCTGTGATTCTGACAGCCCCATTAACACATCACATGAAACAACTATCATTACACTGAGCTGTGGTGTGGAAGGCATACCAAATTCCTCCAGTGACCTAAAGTCATGAACCAAAAGAATCTCCTCAACAGGGATTAAGTGTAAATATGCCACTATTTGGTGGCGACAGATTTGCAGTGGTACTATTTGTAGATTTGTGAGCAAAACTTTGATCTCTCCATGCCCTGGTAAAATAATACCTGGAGCCACGTGGGACTCAAACCGTAATTTGCTGATATGGCCCAATAACCTCCCCATAGAGACCATTTGTAATTTCAATAACCAAGTCAGTGTTCACTATAACTTGATGCCCAAATGGAATAGATATAGGTCCGGCAGCTCTGAGAGGCAGCCCCTGATATTCATAAATCTGTTGGGAAAGGGCCCAGGATTTGCCCTTTAACTGATGGTAGTGCACTGGGACTACTCCATCACTATAAGCTAGATTAATATTCCCCATATGCACCAGGTCATTTGGTACTCTGCTAGAGGTAAAGTGGATTGGGTTACGCTGACCCAATACTTAAAAAGTCTCATTTTGTCATATTAATAACAGCCCCATAGTGTTGCAAGAAGGCAGTTCCAATTAACAGATCATAATTGCTGTTTGGTAACACTATAGCTGGAGCTACCACAACAATAGAACCAAACCTCAGCGGAAGGGCACTGTATGCACCCTCAGAGACCTCGTTTTCCACTTCAGCAGTGCCGTATACCATCTGGTGTTCCACATCTGGTTTTAATGCCAACCTGGCCACCAATTTGGTGGAGACGTGTTGACAGGGGCGCTAGTATCTATGATGGCACAGACTTGGATCTTATCTACAACCAGGTCACAGTAAGTACATTCAGAGTAAGATGCATCTTGACTGTTGATAATATGGACATCTAAAGAATCCCAGTTTCCAAGGAAACACGCAATCCCTTCACCAATTTTGGGGTATTGTTTTATAATAGTTTCAACAGGAAGAGCGATGCTTACTGCTTGTAAGGAAGGTGCATCTGAGGAGGGGTCTAATTTTCAGGGGATAATTGGTTGAACATTTTACAAGCATATGGCTCGACCTGCATCTGGGACCCCTTTTCCACCATAGCCGCTGACTGTACTTGTGTCAAAACATTCACCCCTCCAACCAGCTGCTGATATAAAACTGACTCATTGTGCAAGGAAACTTCCACTGAATATTCAAGTTTGGGTTCAGGTGGGAAGTTTGGGTTTGGTATAGCGGAGATAGAGAGTCCCTTCTCTACTCCGCTCTGACTTTTCCCTTGCCATATTGTTCCAGATGTACACAAGAGACCAGTTGAGTAGGGCACCATCGTGACAGATGCCCTTGACGACTTCAATTGAAACAGAGGACCCCATAGGGCCCACGTCCCAGATTAGTGTGATATGATTCATGGTGAGAGTTGGGCTAAAAGTGATCAGCATAAACAGGTCTAGTGTGGTAGCAGACCCGAGGATGATAAGAAGGTATGGGGTGGACAATTAACTGCTGATGATAAATTGGTGAAATCTGAACTGGACTGATGGAGTTCCCCAAATATGATGGTTCAGCAGTTATAGCAGTAGGATTCCGATTGGCATTAGGTGGAATGAAGTTTGCTGATATGCGGTGCAAGAACTGAACAAGTTTAAGCAAAGGTACATCCTCATCCAACAGTGGGGCCATTACATTATGTAACTCATGGTATGGCTTTACAGCAGAAGTCATCGCAATACACACATCAGCTTTGGATAAAACTTTGGCCCTAATTAGCATGTGAGCTTCCTCTGTAAAGCGCTCAGCAAATGCAGTGAGAGTTTCATTCCTCTGAAATGTGATGGTCAAAAATTTGACCTTCCACTGGGACATCTTTGCAGTTCTGCCAAACAACTGCAGCACCATATTTTTGACTTCTTGTTATATAGGGGAACTACCTGAAAGGTAACAGACGACTTGATCAGCACTTCCAACATCCAAGGAAGAAATCAACAATTTTGCTCTTCATCAATCTGAGACTCCTTCAGTTTCAATATCAAATCACTTAAAGTACCCATGAATATTCCCTTTGCGATTGAATGGGGACAGCTTAGTGCAGTGAACCTCCTGGAGCAGCTCATCTTGTTTTTTAAGCACAGCATCCAACGCCAGTTTTAGCTCCACATATGCAAATGACCCAGAGAGTTGGGTAGGATATTTATCAAAACAACATCGATGCAACATTGCTGAAAACTGAGCTTTTATCATTTATAATTTATCAATAGGCCCCTGTAGTGAGCACCACTGTTATAAAATTGGCGATATCCAAGAGATACGCCAATGGATTTGTACAGGGTTCAACTCACTGAGCAAGTAGGAACAACGATATGAGGATCGTTGCTCTTGGAACAACAAAATAAATTTACAAATAAATATGGAGCACTAGCTCCCGCTACTTCTTTTATTTAATATACTTAATATTGCAGCTTCTTCCAATTCTGCTTACTCTCAACTTACTTAACAACAACCAACCTTTGATCATGTCATCTCACCTATATTGTAGCAACTTCGGATGCTACCATTTATACAGCTTAGTAATTTAATTCGCCATATCTCATTGGCTCCATCAATTTTCATTCAATAATTTTGCCATCACCTAATTTGAGGAAATTTCTCAATAACCTAATATCGCCTTATGTTGAGGCGCTCAATTAATCAATACTCATAGTAGAGTCAACGGATCCAATTCATTCCGCCATCACAACTGAGGGCTTATCATCCAGTCATATCAGAATTGTGACAGACCCAAAATTGTGGAATCATCTCAATTTGGCCATCGGGATCAGATGAATAAATGCAATGATCTAATTCCTCTTGATCGTCATCAAATTTTCATTCAAATTCACCAGGAGAACTCAAATTTCTCCATGGCCCAGCTTATAATCCCAGGAGCCACACATGGCTCCACTCTGACTTCTTCCAGGGGCTTCTAATCTCCCTATACAACAGCTCAAGAATCTCCATAGTCAACCCTGTGTCAACTATTATCTGCAATCCATCCAGTATGGTCCTCTCATTCTTGATCCTTAGTGGAATTCCCCAGTTCTCTAGGATTTCTGTTGGCATTTTGCATCGCTTCCTACCAACTAATTGGTACCAGATTGGTACAATGCCATCATTGTATATCAGATTAATGAAGGTGTTTCTCCGATTCAATGAAGCTTCACCACCCTCCTAGTATACCAATGGTAACGTCTGACCCAATATTTTTAATGTATTATCCTCAAAGTTACATTTAACTCCATATTTCCGTAGAAACTCTGGTCTGATCAGAATGTCATAGTTTTGTTCGCCAAAACTATTGCTGGCGCAGATACCACCAATGACACAAATTGTAGTGGCAGTGTACTATATGCTCCACAGGAAATGGTGGTGTTTGGCCCAGCTGTCCTGTATTCTCTCTTGTTCCAAGTCTGGTGAGATCTTCATCCTCTTTACCAGCTTGGTCAAGACAATATTGATGGGCACTCCACTGTTGACAATTGCCCTCACCCTCACTTGGTTCACTTATATATCTATATATGTATACTTGTAGTATTGTATATAGTATTTACTGAGTGAATGGCGGCGTTATTAGTTGAATCTAGGGGTGAATAATTTGCACTGATAATTCAGGAAATGATTCCTTTATCACACTGAGGCGGATAGACAGATTGGCCTCATCTAAACGGACATTGGATAACTCTTCATGATTCTCAGCAGTTTAAATCTTCTCCGCCAGTTGTCAGGTGTATGGCTGGGCAACTTCCTGGATTATCTTGGGGTCAATTCTCTTTGCTCCAGCTCTGGTCACAGCATTCACATCCATATTGACCACTTGATATAGCTAATCCTGCTTGTCATCTATGAACAGATCACTAATGTCGATTTCTTCATTCATAATATTGGGAGGAACAGGTTTCTCTGCAGCTCTAGACTGTTCCTTGTCTAGGCTGAGGGCCCTTTTCCCAAATCCTTGGAGGCTGCTTTCTCCTTGGCCTGGACCACATTAATCTGATCCTTCAGCTTTTTACAGTGCATGGCGAAATGTCCTTTCCCACCACACTGATAGCAGACCTTCTCCTTCTTGTTTAACCGTCTGAATTCTTTGAGCTTATTTCCTAGCACAGTTCAATTTGTAGCCTACTTTGTTCCTTTGTTTCCCTTCATGGGATTCGGATTTTATACCATATTGGACTTGAAGCTTCTATTTGGGGCATCAAATGTTGCTCCCTAAAATCTTCAGGTTATCTACCATCTGCAAGGTAGTTATTTCCATTGCAAACATGGAAGACATCATATGATGCAAATCGCGATAGGGCCAAAGGGCCACTTGCAAAGTGATTCTGGCATCAAAGTCATCCAATACTTTCTCTCCAGCCAGGATCTGCGACTCCTGGTAAAATCAATCCACGAAGCTAGCAAGAGACTCATCTTTATGGAACTGGATTTCTATAAATTCTTGCTTGCATTTTGACATGCGTGTCAGACTCCCAAACTCCTCCATGATGGCCGCATTTGCCTTGGCATACGACCAGCTGTCCCCCTCCAGGTGAGTTAACACTAAGTTTTGACAGTTGGTGTCCAGACAATTCATGACCATCAATGCCTTTTGACAATCTCCATAGCCATTCATGGTCATGTCAAACAGTTGGAAAAACGCTGGGGCGTTATCCCGATGGAATGTTGGCAATTTTGGCGTTGCTCTAAATTCCTCTGAGTCATTTCTGGCCAATTATCTCGGTTCAAATACTCGGCTAACTTGTGGAATGACTTTGGGTGTCATCTCCAAAATGGCATTAAAAGCGGGCGGCGTGTTTCTTGGGGTATTTGACTTCCCAAGTATTGTGAAAGAACTTCTTTCTTCAACATCACTCGCCATATCAGGCTCACAAGCACATCTGTGAGCTTTAAGTTCCTCCATTTGTTTGATTAGTTTCTCAATATCTGCATCAAAATTTCTTAAATGAATGTGATCTGCTTCTCGCTCCATTTTCATGTATAGGACCTCTCAAAAGAGGTCCCCTTCTTTCTTCTTCAACGAGTTTACTTTGCCAAGTAACTCATTCCCAAAGTTGGCTACATTCTCTACTCCTTCCTCCACCTTGGTGACTCGTTCTTCCAAGGCTGCAAACTCCTGATGGTCCGCTGAGTTTAAGGCATTCTGGTTTACAGTGGCAATCTCAGTCCACAGCTTGCGTAGCTCTTCTTTGTACAACATTATTATAGATACTTCACTCAACTACCCCTGTAGTGAGCACCAACTTGTAAAAATTTACTCTAGGTTGATTATCGGTAAGCAACACAGTAACCTTTTTACTGCACAGGTTTGATTTCCTCATGCACTTCGTCAGGTTGTATATAATGTACTATTAATCAATAATAGTATGGAGACTATTATCCGTAGTTGATATTGAACTATAATTTGGCCCAACGCTTGGCCAGTATTTCTGATTAAATATTCTTGAAGCTGTACTAGTAGGGATTCATTCCCTATACTCTTGTCCACCTGATCTTTGCTAAGATACCCCAGTGACAGTCTCTCTCTCAGCCCAACACACAGTTGGCAGCTATCCCTGATTGTGGCTCCTTATTCTCTAGATCTCTGCTCAGATCTTTACTCTTCTCTCTGAGAGTCTTCTAATTATTGCCCTCTGCAATAAATATTCTTGAGATAGAACAACACAATAGAAGCTAATGGTCTAACTATACACCAAATTGATAATGTAACTCTAAACACTGTAGATAATAATGCTTTTGTAGATAGTTTTTTTAATGTTTTTATTATAGTAAATCCTAGGGAATTATATAGTGGGGGATTCAGCTGTCTTAACCCTCAATTAACACCTCTTCAATGAAATGGCAGCCATTTCCATTAAATTACCCATCCTTGTCTTGGCAGCAATGGTCTTCCCCATCCTGGCTAGGATTCTTTCATTGAACATCCTCAAGACCTCAAACGGAAAGAGTCATAAAATGTGTCCCTGACGTTTTCCTCTCGATCCAAGCAAACCAACCATAATTGGTTAGTGACCTGCTTAGGTAATGGGACTTTATTACCCATTATAGCAGGTCACTCACCAACTGATCAATTTGCTAGTTGCAGGCAGCATCACTCGCCTCGTAACTTACTATTCATTCCCAATCAGTTGGTTATGAAAACTGACCAATCCCAATCAGTACACCTGATAATTAATCACTATCAGATGCCCCTATTTCATTGGAAACTCCACCCGATGAGTTCTTAAGTAATCATCTGGATCAATTCCCAATGGCTATGACCAGGAGAATATCTCAAAATCCCCCAAATGTAGCTCCTTCAAAACTCAGGCCAACCAATTTCTAATTCACTTCGCCTTAGGGAATTTTCCCCTAGCAATACCAGGTAATCTAGCAAGCTGGGAATATGGGCAAAAATCCAAACAGACCAGTATGTCGTCCATGTATGCAATAAGGCAAGTACCCATAAAGTCTCACAAGACAGCATCAATGAGCCTCTTAAAGCATGTGAGAGCGTTCTTCAAACCAAATGACATAACCCTGAACTGGTAGATACCTTTCTGGGTATGAAAAGTGGTCAACCACTCCTGGCCTTCTTTATTGCAGATCTGGTTGAAAGCGTTGAGACAGTCAATCTTGCTGAACACCCTAGCCTTCTCCACGTAGTGGGCAATCTGTTGCTCCAGAGGGAGAGGATGGGGGTCAGCCACTGTTATGTTGTTCAGATTGCCATGATTAACGCAGGGACGAATTGAGCCATCAGACTTCTCTACAAACAGGAGGGGGGAGCACACAGGTGAGGATTTCCAAAAGATTTGACCCTTAGAGAGCATTTTGTATACCCAATCATCTAAGGCAGCCTCCTCCCTTAGGGACAAGGGGTGAATTGGAGAGGATATCTTGAAGAGGTCCATGGTTAACTTAAACTCAAAGTCAAACTTGGTGTGCTCAGGGAGTTGGCGGTCCTTTGTGGGATCAAACAGATCAACATATCCATAGATGCATTCTGGAAGAGTAAGTGTTGGGTTCAGGGCATCAGTAGGTTGAATAGAGGCTAGGCTTACCTTAAGGGAGGAGCTTCACCTTCTGGGGAGCACCGTGGCGCTCTCATATAAGCAAGGGATGGTAATTGTGACTTCACCAGGAAATTGTGCATACATGGTAGATGTGACAAACGGGGTCTTTCCACATTGCCACAAAGCAGTTGGGCAAGAGGGCCCATGTAAGGGCCCACAAACATGAGAGGGCTGCAGTGGTTAAGTCCTTCATTTGTTGGCTTGATGAGCGATTTAGGTATCCTTGGAGCATGGTTAAGATGATGCTCACACTGAGGAGGACAGTCTGTCCCCCAGAAAGAGCATACAGAGAGGCGACTTCTCTGTTGAAATCTGAGGATTGGTCCATATTCTTTGCTCAAAATCCCTAGTTTTCCAAGAAATCTTAATAAATGATTTTTAAATTTCAAAATTTATTTTTGATTTTTGAGGTTTTATTGGTATGTATTAGAAGACGAAGTTGTCTTGAACACCTTCACTTGGGTTGTTTTTATATTATAGAATGGGGTATATGGGGAATTTGGATCCCTCAAAGTCCATGGGTGGCGGGCTATTTGTGGGCCTATTTTGAGAATCTCAGCCTTCAATATTCCCATCTAGGCCCATTCTAGACCATTCATTGGGTAACCATGGTGTTATGGAAACTTTTCCGCATACATTTTTGTTTGCATGGACAAATCAGAGCTTGGCATTCTCATGTTGGCCTTATTGCAAAAATTTCCATTTTTGGGATAATTCAGCCTGGCAGACCCTGATTTTCTGGGCTTCCCTTCACCATGGCTCTCGATATTTCTGTCAAGCAGCAGATTCAGCTTGGCAGCTCCTGATTCGCTGAGCTGCCTGACGCTGTGATTTTTGACATTTCTGCTTTTGGTATTATTTGGCTTGGCAGCTCCTGATTTGCTGAGCTGCCCGATGCTGTGATTCTTGATGTTTCCATTTTTGGTATAATTCAGCTTAGCAGCCCCTGATTCACTGGGCTGCTCTTTGCCGTTGCCATTCTCATCATCCAGATCATTGGACTTTGGGTTGGCAGCCTTTGATTGGCCCAGTCGCCATTTACATCAACCTTTGATACCTTTGCTCTGAGATTTTGTCAATTTTATGGCGTCTGATTTGACAGAATGCCATTTTGAGGGTCATTGCCCTTGAACCCTATGCTTTTATTTATATTTTTTATGTTACTAGTAGCCGCGATCCCCACCTTAGGGGGTTGGGGCTATGTGGCAGTCAGGAAGCGCCTAGACTGTCACATCACCCCCCTCAGAGGAGAGCCCCCTGCGATCCCAGTATTCCTCCACTTTCCAGGGACAGTTGGCACAATCAGCAGCTATTTGCCAGGAGGATTCTTCTATCAGGTAGCCATCCCATTTTACCAAGTACCATCACTTTTTGTGAGCAATCTTGGTGTCCATGATCTCCTCCACCTTGTACTCCGCCTCCCCTGGGTTGTTTGACTGGACCAGCTCCAGCTTTGCTGGTATGGGTCCTTCATATTTCTTGAGCTGTGAAACGTGCAAAACCAGATGTGCGCGCAATCCTTATGGGAATTCTAATTTGTACACCACCTCACTTACCTGTCAAAGGACCTTGTAGGGTTCTAGGTTGACGGGTCCAAACTTCCTACACTGTCCTGGGGGTGTGTAATGTTTGGCATTTATCAATACATAATCTCCATCTTCGAGAGGCAGAGCCTCAGAGTGATGTGCATCCACCTTCCTCTTCTGGGCCTCCGCTGCCTTCTCCAGGTTGTCTCTCAAAGTCTCAAAATTTTCCCTCATTCCAGTCACTAACTCATCTGCCGTGGGGTTCATTCCCCCAGTGTGTCCCTCCATCATCTGTGGGTGATACCCATGGTTTGCAAAAAAGGGCGACATTCCAGTTGATGAGTGCGCCAGGTTGTTGTACACAAACTGTGCAATCCTCAGCCACTTGATCCAATGATCATGTCACGTGGTGAGGTAGCACCATAGGTACTGTTCCAGGGTCTGATTGACCCTCTCCGTCTGGACATCCAATTGGGGGTGGTAAGCAGAGGAACAGCATGGTTTAATTTTTAGATTTTCCAGGAGGTGATCCCAGAACCTGGAGATGAACTGTGGGCCCCTGTCTGAGATGATCTCATCTGGGAGTCCATGTCAAGCAAAGACCTCCCTCATGAAGATTTCAGCCATGTCCTTTTCTGTGACCTTAGAAGTGCATGGGAAGAGCTCAACATATTTCATTAGTTGATCTACCACCACCATGACCGCATCATAGCCCTCCTATTTTGGGAGCCTGGTGATAAAATCCACGCTCAGGGATTTCACGGTATTTGGGCAATCTGCAATGGTTTTAACTTCCCTGCAGGTTTGTTTCAAGATGGCTTTAATCAGGCGCAGGTAAGGCAGCGCGCGGTATACCCTCTTACCATTCCAACTAGGCCTGGCCAGGAGTAGTTCTGTCATATCAGCTCGATAGTTTTCCCCACCCCAGGGTGTCCCACCAGGGGGTGGTCATGACATAACTCCATTACTTCAGTTTGAAGCATGAGCGTCAGGACCCATAGGCAGTCATGGTGCAGGATGAGGCCCCCCTACTTCCTGAAATTCTTGTAGCCTTCGCTGGGGTCCCCTCCCTCTAACTCTTTCCTGACCATCTCTCCAAATTTGGTGCATCATTGAGCTGTCTGTATTCTCTCTTTTAAGTTGGCGCATTCCTCCTGTATCGATGCAAACACCTGGGGAGGGAGCATTGTGGCCATGTTGAACTCATCCAGCTCCTCCTTCATGAAGGTCATTTTTGGGTCCTGGCTAAGTAGGTCTGGGAGTAAGTTGCTCTCCCCAGTCTTATATTCTATTTTAAAATCATATTGAGACAGCTCTAGGTGCCAGCGGGCTTGTCTTTGGTTCATCCTACGGGGGCTCTTGTGAAACTTCAAGGCCCTGTGGTCTGTCCAGATCATGAACAGGTGGCGCGCGTACAACAGATGATGCTGCCACTCATTTAGTGCTGCGACAATCGTCAGGAGTTCCTTGTCATAGACAGGGTAGTTTGTTTCCGCCAGTAGTATCTTCCTGCTGAAGTAGCATACTGGGTGCTCCAAACCATCCTCCCCTGTCTGCAAGAGGACCACCCCAATGGCGAAATTTGACGCATATGTCTCTACAATGAATGGGCGATTGGCGTCTGGGTGCGCTAGGACTGGCGCTGTGAGAAGGGCCTGCTTGATGGCCTGGAACGCCCTCTCTTCTTCCTCTCCCCATTGGAAAGGGACTTGCCCAGTCAACTGGGTAAGCGGGGCGGCTGTTTCTGAGAGGTCCTTGGTGAATCTCCTCAGGAAATTCACCACCCCTATGAAGCTGCGCACACCTGTCTTATCTGTTGGCGCTGCCCACTCCTTCACTGCCATCAGCTTGTCTGGGCAGATGGCTATCCCCTTCTCAAATACAACTTTTCTTAGGAAAGATACTTAGCCCTTGTAGAACTCGCATTTGGAGGGCTTCAGTCGCAGGTTAACCTTGTCCAATGCACTGAGGGCCTTCTTGACGTCCTCTGTGTGCATTTCGCGAGACTTGGAGAACACAAGATGTCATCCGTGTACATGACACAGCATCTCCCGATCTATTCGCCCAGGGCATGGTCAATGGTCCTTTGGAAAACAGCAGGGGCGTTCTTAAGTCCAAATGGCAAACCTTGTACTCATATACCCCTAGGTGGCACTTGAATGCCATGTACTTTTGGTGCTCGGGTACAACTGGCACTTATTTGAAAGCGTTGACCAGGTCCAACTTAGAGAACACCTGACTCCCAGCGATCATCTGTGAGATGCCGCCATTAGCGGAATGGGATAGGGGTCTGTTTTAGTTATGGCGTTTAAACGGTGGTAGTCCACACAGGGGCAGAGCTCGCTGTTGGCCTTGGGGACCAGGAGGATGGGAGACACCACTGGAGATTTTGAGGGCACAATCATCCCTCTCTCCAACATATCCTTCATGTACTGGTCTAGGGCTTCCTTTGTTCTTGGGTTCAGGGGGTACACCGGGCTTCCTTTTGGGAGCTCAGCATCCCCTTTGAACTTGAACGAGAATGTGAAGGGACCCTGTGGATTGCAGGTGGCGGCGACGCTCTTCTGGAACAGGTGTTTGTAGTCTCTTAATTCCTCCAGTATCTTTTCCTTCTCCGTCCCTAGGTGCACAGAGTTCACTCCAGGCCTACTTCTGCCTGAGGTAAAGAATTCTAACGTTATAGGCTCTTGTTCTTTGGGGTGAAGCATCACCTAGCCCTCCTCCAGATTAAAATGTGGGAGTACTTATGCCACCATTTTCATGCCCAGAATGATGGGGTGGGGCAGGTTCTGGTAGCGCAAAAGTCTTCCCAGAAGTGGTGGAGTCCCTGTTGAAGCTTGATCCTGGGCTTGATCTCCCAGCATTCTGATGACTTGGAGGTGTCCACAAGAGTAACAGTACCCTTTTCTCATATTTCTTCTCACAATTTCTTGGCTAGCTCTCGGTCCAAGTAGTTTTTTTCAGCCCCAGTGTCCACTAAAGCCCACAGTTTTTCTAACTTGGCCCATTTCTCTTTCTTCTTTCGCTTCAAAGTAAATAAATAACCAGGTAGGAGGAACTGTTTTCTTTATTGAGCGAAGAGATGTGAGCAGGGGTAAGGTGAAGGTTGTAGGTGAGGCTGTCCGAGCTGCTGAGAGTAGTGGGTGCAGGAGCTGCAAGGCGTGGGGCATTTTCCCTGGGCCCCCCTGCTCCTGTTGCCCCATATGGCTTGATATAGGTTCTGAATCCTCGCGTCATCTGCGGAATCTACTGTGGTTCCCAGGAACAGGGGCCCTGGCTTGGTCCAAGGCTAGCTGGTTTTCTACCTGAGAAGCAACAGTGACCTCTTCTTCCAAGGTTGCCCCCAGGCGGGTGGCAGCCATAGCTGTGAGGATGTCTTGGCAAAGGTTCTGTATAAACATCCATGTGAGCTGGGAAGGAGACACTTTTGCAGCTTTGGCCAGGGGCCAGAACAGCCAAGCGTACTCCTTAATGACCATTCTTCCTTGTATGAGGGCCAAGAGCGCTGACCAGGCAGCATCCTGAGAGTCATTTGGGGTAGTGGCTCTTTCCACAAGGTGGAGGCAGTCCTCCAGAGAGGCTGGAAGGGCCGGCTGTGTTTCCAAAATGTTGGTAAGCCAGATTGACAGGTTCTTCAGCAGGTCTGCTATCACCTGAGCAATCTGGAGGGATGTGGCCATTGTACCCCTAGAGGCCTCTGTAAGGTGGGCCTGTAATCTAATGCAAGAGAAGGTTCCGTGCATTACACTCATCTCCTCTGGGGTCAATGCTTGACTAAACTTGGACATGGCATCAACGTGTTGGATATAGGCAACGGAATTCCCTCAGGACAGGAGGAGGTGAGCGGCTTCCCTCAGCAGGAACAGGATGGAAAAGATGACCATCAGGAGAGTGTTAGTGTGATCATACCAAGCAGGTAGGGCCCTCTCATATGGTCTCCCCATCCCATCCCATAAAAGGGAGATGAGATTAAATGAACTTCATCTAATGTGATGAACAGGGTCTTTCCGCATTGCCACAAAGCAGTTGGGCAAGAGGGCCCATGTGAGGGTCCACAAACATGAGAGGGCTGCGGTGGTTAAGTCCTTTGTTTGTTGGCTTGATGAGTGATTTAGGTATCCTTGGAGCATGGTGAAGATGATGCTCACACTGAGGAGGACAGTCTGTCCCCCAGAAAGAGCATACAGAGAGGCGACTGCTCTGTCAAAATCTGAGGATTGGTCCATATTCTTTGCTCAAAATCCCTGGTTTTCCTTCAAAATCTTAATAAATGATTTTTAAATTTCAAAATTTATTTTCAATTTTTGAGGTTTTATTGGTATGTATTAGAAGACAAAGTTGTCTTAAACACCTTTTCTTGGTTGTTTTTAAATTATAGAATGGGAGATATGGGGAATTTGGATCCCTCAAAGTCCATGGGTGGCGGGCTATTTGCAGGCCTATTTTGAGAATATTGGCCTCCAATATTCTCATCTAGGCCCATTCTAGACTGTTCGTTGGGTAACCATGGTGTTATGGAAACTTTTCCGCATACATTTTTTTTGCATGGACAAATCAGAGCTTGGCATTCTCATGTTGGCCTTATTGCAAAAATTTCCATTTTTGGGATAATTTGGCCTGGCAGCCCCTGATTCGCTAAACTGCCCTTCAATGTGGCTCTCAATATTTTTGTCAAGCAGCGGACTTGGCTTGGCAGCTCCTGATTTGCTGAGCTGCCCAATGCCATGATTCTTGAAGTTTCCACTTTTGGTATTATTCAGCTTGGCAGCTCCTGATTTGCTGAGCTACCCAATGCTGTGATTCTTGACACTCCATTTTTGGCATAATTTGGCTTGGCAGCCCCTAATTCGCTGGGCTGCTCTTTGCCATTGCCATTCTCATTGTTCAGATCATCAGACTTTGGTTTGGTGGCCTTTGATTGGCCCAGTTGCCATTTATGTCGACCTTTGCCACCTTTGCTCTGAGGTTTTGTTGATTTTATGGCATCTGATTTGACAGAATGCCATTTTTGAGGGTCGTTTCCCTTGAGCCCTATGCTTTTATTTATATTGTTTACATTACTAGTAGCCACGATCCCCGCCTTAGGGGGGGTCAGGGCTATGTGGTGGTCAGGCAGCGCCTTGACCATCACAGTAGAGTCCAGGAGGTTAGTGGCAATGCCAAATCAGCGCCACCAGTCAACCCCCAAAATAACAGGGTATAAGGGGTTCTTTATCAAGGAGAAGCTTTCAACAAAGTAACCATCACCTGCAATGAAAGGAACAGGTGTTAACACGCGATAACTTGGAATGGTTTGAGATGTACCACCCTTTACAAACTGACCAACTCTCAGGGGCAGCTCCCGGGCCTCTGCCAACTCTTGGCTGATGAAGTTTTCAGTTGCACCAGTGTCAACCAAAGCAAGTGCTTAAATCTCTTCTCTGCAGAAGAAAAAGTAGTCATGAACAAGAAGTAAGCAGAGAAAGGTTAGTTTTCCTCAGAGCTAAGGGAGGACAGGATGGCTCCAAGCCCAAAGGGCGGCATATAGTGTGGTTTATCCCCAAAAAATTTACCCAGTATGACTTTTTATTGCCATAAAGTTGGTCACAGGGCTTGTCAGACATTCTCCTCTTTGATCTGAGAAAAATAATGTTGGTATTAATGATCCCAAATCTGCTCTTATGATTGAAGCATCACCTACCAAATTTTTAAATTCTAATGGGGATATCAATAATATGAGTTCCCACAACAAAAAAACCCTAGTGGATTCTTGGTGGAATCCTAACAACTGGAGGAATACAATTTATCATAAGAATCAGCTTAAAACGGTAAATATTAATAATAGAAATACTCTGACTCCTCGGTCAAATATGAGGAGTATAATATTGCATGGATTGGAATCTTTGCAAGGCAAGAGGATGTTACCCATCAATGATTGGGTGTGAGTTAACCAATGGTTATCATCTGAGTCTAACCACCGTCAAGGTGCAAAGATTTTACTTGAGGATGATAGGGTAAGCATTAGCCAATCATTACCCTCTGAGTCCAACTACTGCCAAAATACCCAATCATTAACATCTGAGTCAGATCACTGCTGAGGTGAAAAGATTTTAATCAATGGTGATTGGATACAATTCATCAAATTGTTACCACACGGGTCAGTTTTACCTCTAAAAAATTTTTATCTTTGATCTGATAGGCCAAAAGCCTATATTCCCTAATTTATAAGACTGAGCTTTGCATTCTTTTGCCTCAAATATTGATAGTCTCAAAATTTTAACTAGTTTAAATAGGAAAGCTAGTAATGACAAAGGGACCTTTTCTGATTTGGCCCTGCCTGTTTAATAAAAAAATATAAAAAACCAAGACAAGTATTATTTTATACTTTTAATAGAAAGTAAAATATTCTGTTTTAAATTATTATTTGTGGCCTCCTATAGTGGATCCCACAGGGCTTAAATGGTGTGGGGTAGCTTAATGCTCTATGTTCAGCGGGAGAAGATCTTTATCACATGAGACTACACCAGTCAGGACAGCCAAGCTTTTGTTGGGATCAGCCATGGCTAAATCTTCAATCATCCCTCATGGATCTCTACTTGTTTCTGGATGGAGTCACACAAGAGGTGATTCTAAAGTGATAGGAACAAGTTGTTCAACTGGGCCAACTGGGATGACAGGTTGTACAAAAGGCATAGGTTCCAAAATGACAACAGCAGGTCCATGGCCTGGAGGAAGTGAATTCTCTGAATCAAATGGGTTAGACTTACTAACCCCCTCTAATTTTGAGGACAAAAGCAAGGGGTACTCCATGGAGCGCGGTGGTGCAGGGCCAGTAGTGAGGGGACCCCCACCTATTATGGAGGTTTCAGTCTCACCTTCCAGCGAGCTCACTGCTGGTTCCAAGCAGTACTGGGAGAGTATGGAAGTAGAGCATTATATAATCAGGTCAGAAGATGGGCATAACGGCCAGTGTCTCAGCTGGATATGTCACCACTGGATCAGAAACAAGTTGGTGCCCCACAGTGATGGAGTTGTCAAGTTCTAGGATCTGAAGTTCAGCGGTACAATTAGGCTTGGTGGCACAGGGGCTGATAGACAACAGGGACGCAAGGATGGAGCATGTCCTAGATAAGGAGGGAGAGGGTTATCCTATATGCCAAGAGAAGCACCAGTATTATCTAAAGACTTGCAGAGAAGGGCCATTTTCAACTGTTCAAGAGATTCCAACCTTGATGCTCACTATTGAAATAGGCGCAAGTATTGAGCTGTAGTGAGGTCTCCTTGGGACAAGTGTACAAAGAAGTTATAGTCATCAAAGGTAGCAGGGGGATACTCGCATGGCTTGATAAAGGTTTCCAACGCTGGGGAAGATTCCAGGGGGACCTATTATTCTCACCCATGGAGATAACCATTGGTGAGCTCCCTCTGAAATCTCATGGAGCAGCAGCTAGAAAATGAGGATGTCAGCTAAGTCCTTGCCTTGAGACTTCTGGCGGACACTAAGGCTGGACAACATGTTGAAGATCTTATTTTTAAATTTGAAATCATGAAAAGTAGAGGGTGAGACTGGTAGTGGCAGGTACTGCACACTGTATGAGCAGCTTGAGTGAGGGGAGCTGCGTAACACCCTCAGTACACCCTTTGAGGAAGATAACAACCAAGGCCAGAAGGGATACAAAAGTACCAGCCCAGTGGACCAGTTCAATGGGTGACAACTCTGATAGGATTGGGCTAACTCTAGCCACCCAACAGTAGAAGAAACTCACATAAAAATTCAGCTTTTTGCAGATAATTTCAGGGAAACTGGAGCGCAGGAGATTGCTGAAGGGAAAGACACAAGCCAAAGGTGATACAGCAAGGCCAAGTGACCCAACAAAATGAAAAGATGTCCTAAACTGTCAGTATTGTGTTTCCATATAAATCTTTAATGCAAAACGCACAACAAACTGGCCACAACCATTAGGGACAAGAGGCCCTGGGAGCTGGGAAGGGTGGCATAAAATCCTAGGCAAAGGTCAGAAAAATAGGAGGAGGTGGAGCTGGTGGAATAGGTAGCAGAGTGGGTGGAGGGCTCACGTACAGCAGTGGGTGTAAACCAGAGTGAAAAACAAACTTTAGCCATCACAGATCTTTGGAGAGGTATATTTTTTTGTTGAAGAAAACAAAAATTATACAGGAGACTGGCCCAAAATTTCTAGACTTTATTAGGGTGATGAATATCTAAGAAAAGCAAAGCCTTTCTCATCTTAGGATTTAATTTATAGAGGGTTGATTCACAAAGATTCCAGTGATTATTAAGATCTGATATGAGCTACAAATTCATCATTCTTCAATAAAAGCAAAAATTTTTGAATTTGGTCAGATTTCAAAAACCACATATATTGTGATTTCTGAGTGTTAAGTTTGATTCTCACTTGGGTTTTTGCCCCAAATAAGCCGTTTTCCTCAGCACTGGCTGGCAAAGGTAAAAACCACATTTTGTCAATGACCTTAGATAGGTCTTCAGTGACCTTTAGGGGTTCTGGTCTCTGCCCTAAGGGCTTGTTGGACTTGGCTTTGGAAGGGCAGTTAATTTCAGAAAATATGTCACTATCTGTGACACTTTTGGTATGTTCATTAACTTTTATTTCCCTTCCCAGAATAATAGGGAATCTCTCCTACAACTCATCAGAGCTGCTATATTCTTGGCATTCTGGGCTTTCCACTGGGTTGTTACACACCCAGATTGGAAGCCCAGTCTTACTTTAATCAGCAGATTCTATGACACAAACATATGGAATGATAACAAAACTTTTTTACTGAGTGGAAATCACCTTATAGAGCAAGGGCACATCATAGCATCATAAGGCATTCAAAAGGGGGATAACCCTAGGTGACTACTATACTGATATCCCCATTCAGGTAGGGAGGGCAGCAAGGTAGTAATTATGGCAGCTATGGCCCAGTCATTATACAGATGGGGAAATATGGCACCAAGCAAGAGTGCTGCTAATGGATAGCTCAAATAATAGATATTCTAATTTCATATAGAGATTTTATTTATCCAAACCTAAGGATAAAATTAACTGACAACAGTACCTGTGGGGGACTGTTGTCTTAAGTGCTAGGGCTTAGAGTATAATAAAATTTGTATCAACCAAGAGTAACATGATCATATTCAATTCTGGCAGATCAATATTCTAAAACCTTCATGACACTGGATTGGTCTCACTCTGACCAGCTAACTTAGGCTCAATTTTTGCCATCAAATTTTCCCTCCCAGCATAATTTCACTTAGCAGATTGATGCTTCATCTGGTGGATAACTGGGGGCACCCATGGCCAGGGTAGGTATAGGAGGTCCTATTGCATATTGAAGAGGTTTATTGTACCCAAACCTGTTGAGGATAGGCTCACCTTTTCTGGCAGGGAGAAATAAATTGATAGGGTTTCAACCCAAGTGCACAATAAATGATTCAATTTCATCAGGCAATGATTTATCAATTTTGATAAACCCTGCATTAGTGCCTGAGACTACTGAGGGAGAGGAGCAGCAACAACCTCTTTGCTGGCAATGGCTTCTTGTCTGTCTCCACCTCCTGATACCCCACTTTAATTTTCTGTACCAACTCCTAGATAGTGAGAAGGGGTGGTAGGGGGCAATATTCAGCAGGTAGGCTATCATCCACCTCTCATCTGCTATATGGGCTAAGTCACCCTGGGAGATGAGAGGGATGGCTGCCTTCTTAGCCCCCTTCTTATACATAATGGGAACTCCTCATGATTAAGGCACTGGGGGTGCTCCCAGAACTTACATATGCAACCTCAAAACCTAATAATGGGTTGATTTACTAACCTGCTACCTCATAATCTTGAAAAATCCAGATCATGGCATAGGGTAAATTGATGCCATCTAATACTTCTGAGATGGACCACCCTATTAGGCCTTTATACCACACTGAAAAAAACTTTATCAAGTGAATTTTATCCTCGCCTCTTCGTTAATTTTCAGCTATAAGGGGTAAGCAATCTATATCTCTAAATCAGGCAATCAATCTAGCATTGATGTAGGCTATAAGGTAGCATCACTTGGAGTATATAAATCAAAATCTATATCCTCTATACAAATCATAAGATAGTGACCAAGCTACAACTAGTTTGAGGGGCTTAATAAACATTTCACTTCAAACCCTTACTGGGGTTTCAATACCCATCAGATACCTATTTAAGTTCACTTAACAGGAGTATGTTTACAGGATGGTTGGCGTTACCTCTTAAACCCCGCGTGACAGTTTAAATGATTATCCCAGCTGGTTCCGGATCGCTAGCGTAAAACTATCCACACTCACTTTAATCGGTAAAAAGTTTAGGCTCAAGGGTGGCAGCTATAAAAATAAACCTGGCGTCGCGGCGGTCATAGCCTAAAATACAACACCGCCAGGTTGGTATCTAGTTAAAATTAAGGCGGATACCCGATTCAATCCTAATGGCACAATTGTCGAACAAGGTGGGTTGGGGTATTGATTAATCAATGGCGGCCGTGGCCAAGATTTACCCGGCGACTGGGTGAATACTTGGGTGAATTGGGATAATTTTCTGATATTTTAAAGGTGGGAAACCTTCCACTATATAACGGCATATGATGTGATGATCCGCCAACGAAAAATCTGCCAGCAAGGGAATTTTTGGGCATATCTATCAACCATCAGTAAAATCAGAATCTGTTAATCAACCCAATTTGACTTCTGAAAAAAACTTCAAAGAGCAAGTGAAAAAGCTTACGTCGCTCTATAGCATCACTCATCCCATAACCTTAATCCATCCTAAATTTACTTAGATCCAAATAACTATAAAGGCCTGGGAATATTAGATTTAAGGACATTTGTCGGAATACTTTGGCTAACCTTTGGGATTACGATGCTTTGCGCACGGTTGCCACGTTCTATCAGAGATTAATTATAGCGCCATGACAATCTTGAACCAAGGATTCCAGTTTTGACCCTTTAGATATTATAGTGGGTTTCCCCAACTCAAGGGTTTAGATGAGCTAAAGGAACCACGATAACTTTTGGTTGTAAAGCATGACATTTAGTCATCTCTAAAAGTTGGGGTAATTACTGTAATTTAAGTGGTGGCTAAAAGATTTAGCTTCATTTATAAAATTGTGTCAACTTTGATACTTGCTCTCTTGTTTTTAGATATAAAAAATTAAAAATAATTCAAATTGAGAAGGGATAAATCAAGGGTAATAGCTAATTATGGGCAGGAAATTCCCGGGTTATCAGTTTAACGATTGGATAACTTAACGTGGGTAGGGTTGGGGATGATTGGATAAGGTGCCACCTATCGGCAAGCGTGAAACTTAGCCTAATGGGGGTGGTTTGCCATAGCCTTATGGGTCTCCAGTTGCGTCATCAGATCGAGGTTTACTGACAGGTGGGCTTGGATCTCGTTGCTCAGCTGGTTCCTCTCCTGATTTAGGGCGCTAATCTTGCGCGCGGCGGAGAGTTTGGCTTCGGTGAGCTCTCGGGACAGCTTCTACATGGGTTAGCCAAGGCTGGTTGGATGGATTACCTCCGAGTGGGCGATAGCCGCTCTATAGGCCGCCTGAAGCTTACCGTTCGTCGGCTAGTAGGGTTAGCATATGCTGGTTGCGGTGATACCTTATAGTTGCGATCCTCTAGTTGAGCGACGAGGGTGGCGACTTTTAGGAGGAGCTCCTTTTCGCGAGCTTCGCACAACTTCAAGGTGTGTTGGTGGGAAGCGATTAGATCGCTGGTAGCCTTGTCATGTTGAGCTTTCAGCTGTTGGACCAAAGCTTCGCTGGAGCTCGCTTCGTCCCACTCCCTAAGTGCCTAAAATGTTATTTAGATCAGCCAAACAAAATACCTTAATGATTCTCCTCGCGACGGCGCTTTCTCTTTTAAAATGCTTCAGTTGACTCTCGCTTTCCAGCAGCTCTCGCTTGATATTGGTAACCGAAGCCTCGTACTCTGCAGTGAGAGCAGTTAACTTCTCTTCGGCCTGGTGGTATTTTTCCTTCGTTAAGGCTAGGCACTGACTTTTAGAGTCGATAGCCTTCTGGAGCATGGCGACCTGTTCAAGGGTAGGGGCGCTCGCCAGCTTTTCCTTGAGAGCTTTGATCTCAGATTCCACGAGAAAACTTTGGAATTGGTGTCCTTGGTGACGGCATCGAGATCCTTGACCAGCTCAAGCTTAGCCATTTCCAGGGTTTGATGCTGAGTAAGGGCGGCATCCAATTTGACCTGAAGTGCAACAGCCTCCGCCTGCTTCTCTTCAACGTTGAGGGTTAATTCAGCGACTGAAGCTTCTAATGCCTCCTTCGTGCTGACCAGCTCCTCGATCTGGGATTTGGAGGGAGCCGAGATGAGCCTCTCTTCGAGGTCGCAGATTGAGCCCTCCAGGTCCGAGATCTTGTTTTGGTAATCTAGACCACGGCGAGTTTCCTCTGTGAGCCGCACTTCAAGGGCGTTTTTAAGGCCCTCAATTTCCTTAATCTGATCTAAGGTTGGCGCAAAAGCAAGCTTTCTCTGAAGGTCACTGATGGTATTCTCAAGCGCACTAGCCTTGGATTGCTGCTCAGTCAATGCAGCTGATACCTTGGTAAGTTCCTTTTCGAGAGAAGCACGTTTTTGTTCAACTTCCTGGAGCTGGCCTTGAGTGTGGGCATGTTTGTCTTTATAGGTGTAGGCTTGGGCCAGCTCCTCTTGAAGGCCACCGATGGAAGTTTCGAGGGTGGCGATCTTCGCCTTAGCCTGGGCGGTGCATTCCTTTTCTTTAGCCAATTCGGACTTGAGCTGAGCTCCAATTTCATTGGCTTCCTTTAGCTGAGACTCGGTTGGGGCCTCGGCTAACTTGCCCTCGAGGGTGTGCAGGGCAACTTGAAGCTCTTTAATCGTGGCTTGGCTCTTGAGTGTGCGCTGAGCTTCGTCCGCTAGCTTGGACTCGAGTTGAGCGTTGCGAACATTTGCCTCCTTTAACTGGTCGGGAGAGGGGGCGGCGTTGAGCCTGGAGCGTAGTTCAAGGGCCAAACGTTCGAGTGCAGCCACCTTATCTTGGCAAGACTTGAGGCGGTCGGCTTCGGCCTGCAGTTTCTGTTCCATCTCGCGGCTGGAGGCATCGCGCGTATCGATAATGGTTTGGAGCTCGCAGACTTCTTGTTGGTAGCAGGTGAGCTGGCGGCCAAGTTGGCCCGAGATCTTTTCGGTGGTGGTGATGTAATTCTGATGCGCCTCCTGAATTGCTTTGAGGTCCGCTCTGAGGCGGGTGATCTCCATGGCACGAGCTTCGGCCACGCCCTGAGAGAACAATAGGGAGTTGACCTTTTCCTTGTAGTGCGCGGTTTCCTTGGCTGAGTCGCGCAGCTGCTGCTCAAGTTGGGCCAATTGGTTACCGTGCTCGTCGGCAACAGCAGCCATTGCAAGTTGGGCGTCCACGAGCTTTCCTTCGAAGGCTTTGATTTGGCGATCCTTAGCTTCAAGCCGTACTTGAAGCTCGATGGTGACCCGCGTGAGCTGCTCCTCGGACTTGGCGGCCGCCTCAGCGTTTTGCTTAATGATGTTCTCCTTCTCCGCTTTGGCCCGGCTGAGTTCACCCTCGAACCGAGAAGTGGTTTGGTTCGCCTCTTTAAGAAGTGCCTCCAACTTCTCAATCCGGGTGGCTCTCTCTTCGATTTGTTGTCTGAACATCATTATGCGCTGTACAGTTAGTTTGGGTTGCACCCTAGTTTACCTTATCAGTCGTCATCTTGGGCTCGCCACGCGGCGCTGTCGGGGGGTTCGTCGAAGTGCGACGCTTGGGGGACGCAGTCGAACTGACGGTGGGGATTGATGTTTTAGCGGATTTGGCGGCCATCCTAGCAGAGATTCTTGATGCCGTTGCTGAGGGAACGGTAGTACGACGTGAGGTGGAGGCGGGTTGGGTTGGAGGTCGGACGCCGGCATGGTTTTTTGTGGCGGAGGCGGCCTTGTGGGTTGGTCTCGCGATGCCAGCCTTAATGGGAATACAAGCCACGGGGTCCTGCTTTTCACCATCGTCACTGGATTCGTCTTCCTCTGAGAAGGAGGAGATTTCTTTATCGCCGGCAAAGAAACGCTGGGATGGTTTGAGTGGGGGAAGCTCCGATGCGGCGTCCTTTGTCGGGGTTAAGTGTTGGGAGATCTCACTGAGATCTGAGCTAATCTTTTCTGACATTGACATGTTCAGGCTAATGCTTAGGTTGCTGGTTACTAGATTTTATAATAGCTTAGGCGGTTATAAATTTAACTATCCCATTTCGAAAGCTATAGCTTAAATACTCCTCCACTGCTGATTTATAATCGAATCCACTTCAACTATTTCTCCGCATTTTCGAAACCTTGGCAAAAGGTAAGCTCTTAATTCGAGACTTTTTAGTAATTTAAACGGTTTGATTCGTTACACTAAAAAGGATTCGGTTCCATTTGAACTAATCGATCTAAAAACCATTTTTAACCGACTTCAAAAAAGGTGGAGGTTATCAATTCGACTTCTATATTTCTTCAAAATCCAATTTTTCTTTAATTCACCTATGACCATTCTCAACTTACAAGCTTAGACTCGTTATTTGCTCTAGCTGAACCATCCAAATCCGTTAATTAAATTGGCCTTAAGATTTGAATTTACTCGGATGCCATCCTTCCCAAGCTAACAAAAACTTTCCATAGTCGATCGGTGTGGCAAATCGGTTGATTCGTAAAGGTTTTGACGCGAGATCCCAAAGTTTTGGGGATGGGGTCGTTGGATTCAAAACTGGAGGGGATATTCTAACCTACCCTTTTGATTTGAATGAAATAGGATGATTTTAAATCTTATTAATTTAGATTTTAAATTTAGGCTTCGTTATAAACTTAGGGTGGTAAAGTTTCAAACGCTACAAGTTTATCTCCATATCAAACAATTTAGGCTAAAATTGACCCGTTTTGTTGATACCTGTGCCATCAAAGTTATATGCCAATTACAACCTATATGATAATAGATGACCCTACGCCATAAAGTATACGAGATGGACCAACCTTAAAGCAAATATACTTTGCATTAATATATTTATTTATTTGGAGAAGGTCTACTTTGCATTAATATAAAAATATATAATTTTGAGGAATAGATAGACCATGCTGTATATCAGATGATATCTATCCATTTTTAGAACGCTATACTTTTCCTCGGTTAAGAAAGGATATAAAGTCTAATAATTTATATCTCCTTTAGATTCCTATCCTCATTGTAATAAATTTTATTTTATCATAATATAAAAAACTTGCTTACGGTTGTTTTCTTGTTGCATAGAATATTTGTGCTACAGTTGGTTAAAATTGATTCAGCTTTTTGAGATTGGAATATACCCATAAGCACATTGGATCTATTGAATCAACCTAAATCCACCAACCGCTCGGCAAAACTATTTAAACTATTGAATTAACCAATCACTTATTACTTACTAAAACATTTAACTTGTTTTAATTTTATTCGAGGTGGGCCGACCTGAGGATGAGGACGATACCGCACCGATTAGGGAAGTGAAGAAAATGGGAAAGGAGGATAAAACCCGGAAACCCTCCATGTGCGGCGTATGATAGGCCAGGAACTCCATGGACCGCCTTTGCTATTCGCTATCTCGGTTCGGGGCATTGGCGCGCAAAACCAACAGTCAAAATCGTCCCCTACCCAAAGTCCATTACCGGGATTGAACTCGGGAGGCAGTGGTAGAGGGTCCATACTCTACCACTGGGGTATCCTCCCTTAAAACATTTAACTTATTAATTAGCCAAATGACCCCCAACTGCTTGGAAACACCATTAAACCTATCGAATCAACTGAATATCAAATTGCCCAGCCATAACAATATACTGTTTGCCATTAAAAATATATCAATTTTTTACTTCTTGTATATAAAACTTTTTAGTTTACAATGTAGATTAAGAAAGTATGGTGAAATACTAAAGTGCCATCTGACCTTAGTAACTATGCAATTTTCATCAATAGAGTATATCAGGAAGTGAGCTAAATAAAGGATGCAAGATTCCAGGAAAATAAGTTGAGGTAAATAAAAGCAAGGAAAAAGTACTAAACTGCCAGGGTAAACCTTTTTAAATATTTGATTTAACTCATACTCTGGACAAGCATCATAAGGTGGTAGCCTCTAACTTGTACAAGGGTATTTTTTTAGTACTAGATGGTCCCAACTTGTACAAGGGTATTGTTAACCTAAAATACTTAAATTTATATAGTGTCTAAGGGCTATACAATATATATAATAAAAAATAAATTAAAGTTTTGAAAACTTGATTTTCTTAAAGAAAAAAATAAAAAGGAAAACAAAAACAAAGACAAAGACAAAAATCAAATAAAAAAGGTGCACTAAAAAGTAAATTAATCTTTGCCAAATAATAATTTTAACTTTTTTTACTAATGTACAACTGCAAGAAAAGCAAGGCATGTGCACTTATATACAATATGTAGGCAAAGTATATAAATATATTTACAATGTATAAATTGTAATATAATGTATTATACATGTTATAAAGCTGTATAACATCTCTCTGTTACAACATATATCTCTGTGGTTATATATAATTATAGATTATACTTATGCACAATTGTGTGTACAATCATACAAAACATGCATGTCTTGCTTTTCTTGCAATTATATGTAAATAGAAAATTTAAAAGTAATTATTTGGTAAATAGCTTTACTTTTTAGTATACCTTTTTTTATTCAATTTTTGTTATTTACTTTTTATTTTTTTTTCTCTTTAGAAACCATTTTTTTTTAAAAAATTATCTTATTTTTTCTGTTTTCTACTTTATAGTCATACCTAATTAAAATATTATCATATATTGCATAAATTGAATTAGTAAATTGATTTAGATTTTTTAAATATAATATATATTAAAATTTTTTATATATCTATAAAATATTAACCTAATTTTTATTCAAACTTTGCTTATATAGAGTAATCAAATAGTAAAATTTTTGATTATTAAAATACAAATGTAAATTAAAAAACTTTTTTCTTGTCACTTATATACATTTTTAAATAATTTGAGGTGGGCCAACCTTGGGACAAATATTCTGTACCAATAAAAGGGTTAGAGAGTAGGGAGTGAAAATATAGGAGTGGAGGACAAAACCCGAGTACTGGGGGTAAAATTTTCCAGCACATGTTCTGATAGGCCATGATTACATGATCTAACTTTACCAATTTGCTTGGTCAACCAAGGCATGATGTGAAAATCCACATGTATTGATATCCTCTGGCACAGAAATACAATTTATGCCACAACAGGATTCAAACCTGCATTGTGAGGGATAATAGTGGGATGACCATCCTGACTATGCCACACACCCCACTTATATGCATTTTAAATAAACAGTTTACATAAAATATGTTATATTTGCATTTAAAGTTTTTTAATATTTCATTTACTCAATTAACTATCAAAAATTTTTATTAAATGTTTTTCATGAGTTCTTATTGTAGACTTCTCATTTAAAAAATTATTTGAGGTGGGTCAACCTTGGGACAAATATACCACACTGAGAATGTTTTCTAGCCAGTACAGGTTTCAAACTCAAAACCTGCACTAGGGGTAAAAGCAGTTTTACCCACTCGGCTAACCACTCTTTAGATTTCTCATCAAATACATCTCTGTAATGTATTATTATTGCAAGGTTTTCTTCCAGTTAATTTGAAGTTGTCTATACTTCAATCCTAAGTCCATCAAGAGATCTAACTTGGCTAAGGCTGACATATGCTTGACCTTCAGAAAATAGCTTTGGACCTGGATGAACAACTGTGTAAGCCATGGTGGCGCCTTACATTTTTTGGACAGTTGATGCCCATGATAGAATTAACAGCAACATCTTTTGTTCAGCAGTTCCATAGCTGTACAGGACAGGAGATTGATTGGATTTTGACTGTTATATGTGAAAGCTGTCTCTTCCAAAGTCTATTTAGACTGATGGTATGTCATTTTCATACAGTTGTCCTCTACAGAAATGTGGCCAAAAGATTTCAGTCATAAGGACTATTGCTCCATTGACAAGACCTCTGAATACATCAAAGCTTGATTGCAGCATGACTTTTGCTTCAATAATATTTTCAATCCCTTTGACAAAACTCTAGCATTGTTGATGTCATTTGGTAAGATGGTGTCAGAGTAAATACTGACATTAGTGTAATTACTGAGATTACAAATATTATCCATCAGATCGAGAGAATATGTGCTGAAGCTAGAGCGATTAATTGCATATCAAATATATATTGTAGTTAAAATGTTCAATTAATCGCTTAAATTACCTTAATTGTGATATATTGAGTCAATAAATGCACCAAAATGAATTTACAATAAGAATGAGATGATTCTTACTGCCTTTCAAAATCATATGCAGGTTGCAATCCTATAAGATCCAAAGAAGAATAGTGCAAAGTTTCAAAACCAATTAAGCTTATGATTGTCCATGAAGTTTGATGGGATATAAAACTAAGGCATTCATATATTTAATATTTGTGGTCAAAAAATATATTTTAAATTATGCAAACGCTATTAAAGTTATTTACTAAAGTTAAAAATCCTAATCTACTACCCCAAACTTCAAGGAACTCCCTTCCACCTTTTCTCTCCTAAAATCATATATGTGGGCAACTATCATACTAGTAAACCCATTATATCTTCTATTTAATGCATCTAGTGTCCTGTTCATACTGGATCCAAACCCTTGGCTATGCTACTCATGGTTAACTACCACCAATCAGGACACGGTATGCCAGTCCCTGACAAGTAGTATCCAAGTTGGTATTATCTCTCAATGGTCAAGTGGAATCCACAAGTTGATCTTGCACTCAAATCTTGAAGATTTCTGTTCATTTGCTTCTAAAATTCTCCAGTACTTTCCTGTTATGATCAATAACTTGTAAATTGGTTGAGTAAATTTGCAATGCTCTTCCAATTGTAAATTCACCAATAATGTTGGTGTTAATTTTTGTCCATCAATAAAGCTATATGGTTTGCTGAGAATTTTTCAACTCTAAGCACATTTAGAATGTCAATGAATGTTGTATCACCATGTTGTTACATGTTCTCCTTTAATTCAACTAGTGCTAACAGTCAACAAAAGTGCATAGCTGGAAGAAAAAGTTCAAGCTGCTGGAATACTTGTTTTACTCTTACCGGTAGTATCTGAATAAAATCACCAGACAATAAGATATTGATACCTCAAAAAAGCTCTGTGTTTTTTAGTTGTTTCAGGTGTTATTCAATCATGCAAAGCTTCTTATATGGTACCATTGTATCTCATCTATGAATATAACCTTGATATTTTTCCAATCCTATCATATCAATATAAAATAGTTCTCACTAAGCATTAGCATATCACAAAACTTTTTTACCATTTTTGAACAGATAATGTTATATTAAGTTTACCACTGCCTCCTGAGTTTGATCCCAGTAATGGACTTTGGGTAGGGGACGATTTTGACTGTGTTGGTTTTGTGCACCAATGCCCCAAACTGAGATAGTGAATAGCAAAGGCAGTCCATGGAGTTCCTGGCCTATCATACGCCGCGCATGGAGGTTTTCTGGGTTTTATCCTCTTTTCCCATTTTCTTCAATTCCCTAATTGGTGCGGTATCATCCCCAGGTCAGCGCACCTCAAATAAAAAAATAATATTATAATAAGTTTAATGTTAAACCACCCATTAATCATAATGCAACATGAGTGAGGGCACCTACTTTCACAGATTGTTTGCTATAGCATTGATTATCTTGATTTGTGAGCATATTGAATTGGAAAGTTTTCCAGTTCTAGCTTGACCTGTTATGAAGAGCCATCCATGATGTGAACTTTCTTCTAGATGATTGCAAATACTTTGAGTGATGTTCTGAGAGATTTTCTGTTGACCAACTGTTATAGCCTAACATGTATGTTGAAATTGCACATCATCCATCTGTTTCTTCATAATTAATTCAATTTCTTCTTACATGTTGATTGGTTCTGCATCGAAAATACTAAAGGCATGAATTTGGTTATAAGCATTCTCAAGTTGTTCTTGTTGATGAAAAGTTTTCATATGCTCACTAGTTGTTTTTAAAGTTTCTTATTGAGCTAAATATGCTTGTCTGTCAAAGTTTAACCCTTCAAGCAATTCTTGTTCAGAATGGTATGTCATATACTGAAGGAGAGATTTTAGTAAAAGTTTTCTGGATCAGATGTAGCTATGAATTATGGAGCTCTTATGACTGCAGGTGCATTTCTGACTTGAACTTTGCTATTTCAATCTGAGTTATCAATTGCTTCCTTGTCTGAAGTAACATAATTGTAAGAATCCTAGTCTATACTATTTAAATTTTTTCTTGTCTTTTAGCATAATGCAGCTGGAATGTCATTGTGAATTCCATTAAGGTCATGGTATTAATTCATAAGTTTGATGCTAAAGTGGAAATTTTTTATAACATTCAAAGATGTTGACACAGTATCCAGTTGCTTGGATAGACTCATCAAACTGTAGAACTTTATATCTTTGTTTAGGATTATGAGTGTTCATGAAAGAAAAATTGTTTTGAGCTTTCCCATAAGTTAAGATGGCACAAAATGAAGAGCATTCACATGCTGAAACCTGGTATTCATTTATAAGATAAATTCAGATTTTAAATATTCTGCAGGATATGTTAGTTTCCAAATGACAAATTTGGTAGATTGCTTGCATAATACTTTCATTTATCTCTGTAAGTTCCATTTTTGATATTTCTTTAGCAATGTAATATGTTATTGACCCATTTAATACACATTGTTGAATATTCATATGGCTTGACATATCTTGAGAAGCATTTAATTATAGTTGGTAACCCAACATTCTTCCTGAGATTCTTTAGAAGACATACTATTCCACTGTTGTAGAGGAACTCAATTGAAAAGTGAGTGATGATGCAAGTTTCTGTGCACATTTGTCTTGTAAAGCTAAATTGACAAATTATAGCATGTTGTTTTTTGATAATAGGTGTGTGATGATGTACTTGGCATCTTTATATGATGTTATATAGTCCATTGTCATTTGATGTAATTTCACAAATAAAAGCTCTGTCAAGTAAGAGATTTCTGCAAACGTCCTGAACAATTGATGATTTTTAATCCATACTACCATGTGAAGATGCTGACTTCCACAATTCTGGAACTCAATGCGCCAGCAGAAATCTTTAAGTTTTCAATTAAAAATTTGGTCATTACTATGTATAAGCTACATCAACGCTTTGACTCATATCATGAAATATCTGCTAATAATTACTGGATATTGTTCAATAAGTCATTGGGTTGTATGTACATCCAGAGAACTTGGATCTTTGTTTGGTCAACCATCAGCTATCAAGAGAGCTCTCTTTAAATCTAACCTATATAAATCATTGCAGCCCAAGTTTATGATATATGTTGGAAGACTATGGCATCTAATTTGGGTGATGAGTTCATTTGAAGTTGCTTTCCAGTAAGCCAATGATCCTTCTAATTTATATATATAAAAATGGATACATAAACCATCCCTTCTTGACTTCAATTTTTTGTCCACAAGCTACTATTGTCTACTTGAGATGATACTATTCAAACGTGGATAGTGCATAGAAAAGGTAATATTTTCATCAAACTTTATTTGCTACCTAAAAGTCTACCTTGAAAGTAGTCCATGTCAGGTGAACAGCAAGTAAGAATTAGACTGGCATGCCAGCTAAGGTGCCAGAGCACCCAAATGGAAAACCAGAATGCCCAAGGCACTGCTGCTGATATGAAAAATATGGAACCAGAAAGGAATTCCACCAATATCTGTGATGAGCCAGAATTTTGTATAGGCACAAGATAAAGTATCAGATGCACACGCCTGTTAACACCAAGGGGTACAAGAGCGTTGGCGGATAAGGTGGCTTAATTTTCAACGTATAAAAACTAAATTTTGGGGAAGGTTGTTTTAATGGAAAATTTAAGGAAGAAAAAGTGATCAAAAATTTTCTCAGTGCGATGCAACTGATTTAATAGTCATTGATTTGGAGGGAAACCAAGCCAGGATTAGGTCCTGCAAGTTTGATCTAACCGGAAAATTATTCAGGAATGAGTGGGTTAGTTCCCTGGGAACTGACATTGAAAAATTTGGTGGCAGGCTGAGTCGCTGTCAGTTTGACCTTGAACATCTGAACCAAGGCTTAGCTACGTTTCCAACAGTTGGTGTGATGGCATTTGGCCTGACAAGCGGCGGGAATCCCCCAAGGCCACCCCACATAGGGGTGGGCCCATTTGGTTGGGAACAAGTTCAGGATGCCCAACCCACCTGTGCTCAGTCGCTGGGTCATTTGTTCAGTCAGTGGCATTGCATCAGGCGCAACACCTGATTTGCTGACAGGAAGCTTTGAAACTTCATCAATGGTGTCTGATGCTATTACCTGTCCATTGGGGGTGATGCCCAACAGATTTGAGAGGGAGGATATTTTTTTGATTATCATGTTAAAAAATCACAACTGTTGGGCATTCCAGCCAATAGATCAGTCTTCATATTTTTTGCCCATTTAAAATCTAAGCATCGGGCTGATTGCTGCTCAAATTAGTTGTGATTGATTTCATTTCAGTGATCTCTGCACAGATTTCACTGATTCCTTGTAGCAATTCTGCTGAGGAGAGTGTGGGTATTGGGAGTGGTATCCAAAGTGGGAGGGCTGTTAGCCAGCGCTCATCTACCACATGAGCGAGATTGCCCTGAATAACGAGGGGTATGGCCATCCTCTTTGGTACCTTCTTGCTTGAGAATGGGAAAATGGCCCAATCAACAGCCAGGGGACGTTTCCCAGGACTTACATTACCCTTTCCTTTTTCCAAGGGAAGGGCCCCACCACCGGGAAGCTGTATGAGAACCACATTCTTGTGCGCCTTGGGTAACTTGATCGCCATTACCATTGTAGGTTTTTTTGGGGGGGGGATGGGGAGCCTCAGGGTGGGATATGTGGAATTCTTTTCCAGGTCCATGAAATTTGTGCAATTGCGCGCCTTGACCCAACTGTTTCATAGGCTGGATACCCTTTCCAGGCCACAAGATATTGGACAGAACATCACAATTTCTGGGATGCCAGGTTAGCCTCTACCTCAGCCTCCTCCTCATTTTTGATAATGGTCAGTTCCAGTTCCATGGGAATTGCACCCTTGAAGGGCGACAGCTGGGAAACATGGAAAATGGGATGCTGCTTCTAATGCGTGGGGAGCTTCAGTCAGAAAACTCTGTTACCCAATACCTCCTCCACCAAATGGGGACCCAAGCATTTACTGGCAACTTTATGGGAAGGGGCCTGGATCTTTAAGTGATGGGTGTTGAGCATAACATAGGAGCCCACCGTAAACTTGTGACCTGGAAGACACTTTTGATCCACAAACTTTTTGTAGTCATCTATAGCTTTAGTGAGGTGTTCCCACGCCAAGGCTTGAGTTGATCTAATATGAGCAGCATGGTCCACGGCAGCTTGAGCCTCAGGCTGCAAGCACTGTCTGATTGAAAATGAAGGATTATAACCCAACGTTGCTTTGTAGGGGGAAACCACCATGGACGCATGGGTCCCATTATTGTACGCAAATTGAGTGAGAGGGAGGTCATTGGCCCAAGTATCCTGCATGGCTGCAGCATAACAACGCAGGTACTGTTCAAGAACTTAATTGACCCACTCAGTCTGGTCGTCAGACTGAGGATGATATGCTGTGGAGCAACAGGGGGATATTTTCAGGATTGATAGGAGTTCACTCCAAAACTGCACGGTGAACTGGGAGCCACGGTCACTGATGATCTCCTGGGGGAGACCAAACATTAAAAATACATGGCGTACGAAAAGGTGGGCAGTTTCTTCCAATTTAATTGCAGAAGTACAAGGTATAAAAAGGGAAAATTTCATGAAGCGATCCACTACTACCATCACCACTGTGAACCCATTAGAACAGGGGAGCTTGACAATAAAGTACACAGACATTGAGGTCCATGGGCCCTCCGCCTGCTGTAAGGGGCGCAGGAGGCTGTTTTTGCCAGAATGATCCAACCTGGCCCTGGCGCAAGTAACATAATCAGCAATCCAGGCCAGAACTTCTTTTGTCAAACCTGCCCAATTGTAGGTCCATTTGATCAAATTGATGCATTTCTTAGAACCAGGGTGACCAACTGTGGGGGGATCATGATGTGCGCAAAATACCTCAGGTCAGAAGGAGGGGGAACCCAAACGAGAGATCTAAAATATATAGACCCTCCTTCAGTGAGTATAGGGAGTGTTTATGCTTCTGGTGAGATAACTGCTCAACTAACTCCACGCCCTCAGGGCAGGCCATTTGATTGGCTAAGACCTGAGCAACTAATGGAGCGTCGGGGGCCAGAGCAACAGAAAAAAATGACTGGGGGAACAATTGATAAGATTTAGGTGGTAGGAATCACAGTAACGAGATCCACTTCCTCCAGATCTGTGGAACTGTGGGTGGGGCTGAAGCTGAGAAAATTGGGAAGTACATTTAGTGCACCTTTTATGAATTTGTATTTGAAGTTGAAACAGCACAGGTCCTGATATGTTTGGGCTTGCCGATGTGCCAATTTTTGGGGTTTATGAAAGTACAGCAGGGCCTGGTGATCCATGTGAACCATTAGTTCATGTCGGGCACCCTGTAACAGGTACCTTCAATGAGTTAGGGCTCATGAAACAGCTGCCAACTCCTTGTCATAAAAGCCTAAGGCTGCTCTGTAGAGGTGAAATTCTGGGAAAAGTAGGCGATCAGGTGTTCCAAGCCATCATGCTCTTGGAGCAACGCTGCTCCAACAGCTACTGATGACGCATTGCATGCAACATTATATGGCTTGGTGGGATTGGTATGTTTCAATATGGGGGGATACAAACACCTCCTTAATCGATTCAAATGCCTGTTGGCATTCATCTGTCCAGCAAAATGGTACATTTTTTCCTGTAAGGGGGTGGAGTGGGGCGGCGAGCTGTGAAAGTGCGGGGGAGAACTTTTTCAAGAAAATAATGGTTCCCAAGAAACTCCATAGTTGTTTCTGGGTGGTTGGGGTTGGTCACTTCAGGATAGCATCCAACTTATTGGAAGGGATTGCAAAACCATCTTTAAGGATGAGGTTCCCGAGGAATGTAACCTCCTCCTTATAGAACTCACACTTGGAGGGTTTGAGGAACAAACCTGCCTTATTAAAGGTGACCACCACCGCTTCCAAGTCAATGGCGTGTTGTTTGGAAGTTGGGAGTGAAACATGATATCATCAATGTATGCAACTGCGCAAGTAAACTGGAGGTCACCCAGTACATTGTCAATCATACATTGAAATGTAGCGGGAGCACTCTTCAGCCCAAAGGGCATCATATGGAATTGGAAAATGCCGCGCTTCATCCAGATTGCTGTTAACCATGCCTGCCCTTCCATTACCCAAATTCAGTTGAAGGTATTCACCAGATCCAGCTTAGAGAACACACAGGATTTGGCAATTGCCTGGGTAATTGTCTGCTCCAGAGGCAAGGGGTAGGGATCAGAAACTGTTATTTTATTCAAGTGACTGTAATCCACGCAGGGACAGAGGGTACCATCTGCTTTTTTGGCGAAGATCATGGGGGAGGCGACGGGTGAGGTCTCCTTGAACAACTAACCTTTTTTCAGCATATCATCCAACCATGTATTGAGTGCAACTTCTTCCTCCACTGTATGGGGATACAACAGATAGTTGATGTTCAACTCCACATTTGTTCAAAACCCACAATTGAACCTAGTGTGCTTAGGCAGGCGATCCTTTTTCCAAGTCAAAGATTCTTCAATAGCACATTAGGCTCTCAGGAAAATCGGCTGGGATGCCCGCAGAAGTGACTAGGGAAGTGATAGAACTGGTTCCTTGTGTCTTCTTGAGGGTGTCAATCAAAGGGAATTCTCTCTCTCAGATGATCATTGGTAAACAACAACATATTAGACTCCAAGTGAATCTTAACATGTTGTTGGCGCCACCACCCCACTCCTAAGATCACTGGAAACATCAAGTTTGGCATGGCTGAAAAGCGATCGCAGAGGCTGAATTGATGTTTTGAAAATGTCACTGGGCGACGTACCAGGTATGAGGTTTGGGAGGCTGACGATGCAACCATTACTGAAGAACCTGCATCCATGGCAAGTTCCAATTGCTGTGCCAGTTCTACACTCATAAAATTCCCTGCAGCTCCAGTGTCCACCAGGGCCTCAAAGGAGACGTGATGGGACCCAGCACTAATCTTCACGGGTACTAAGAAGTAAGCGGAGTTCTCTTTATTGGTAGTTGTGAATTAATCCTGTGATATCAAAGAGATGGCGGTGGGGTCAGGGGAAACCATTAGGCTTTGGTGAGGAGCAAACTCATTTCATGTTGAGATGTCAGACTCTACTGACATGGGCAAAATAGCTGTGGCAACTATGGGGTATGGGTTTGGAGTTTTGAGTGGGACCGGACTAGTGTAGACAGAGATAATATTCTTTATAACCTGGTTCAGTTGGAAAGAAGGGACCATTGCTGCACCAATATATGTGAGAAAGGCGGAAATGGCTAAGAATAATGGTTGGTTAATTATGTCAGGCGAACAGAAAGTAAGAATTAGACTGGCCTGCCAGCCAAGGTGCCAGAGCACCTGAATGGCAAACCAGAATTCCCAAGGCACTGCTGCTGATATGATGATTATGGAACCAGAAAGGAATTCCACCAATATTTGCCAATGAGCCAGAATTTTGTTTAGGCACAAGATAAAGTACCAGATGCATTTGGCTGTTAACCCAAGGGGTACAAGAGCGTCAGCGGATAAGGCGGCTTAATTTTTGACATATAAAAACTAAATTTTGGGAAAGGTTGTTTTAATGGAAAATTTAAGGAAAAAAATTGACCAACAATTTTCTAAGTGTGATGCAACTGATTAAATAGTCATCAATTTGGAGGAAAAAAGCCGGGATTGGGTCCCACAAGTTTGACCTAACTGGAGAATTATTCAAGAATGGGTGGGTTAGTTCCCTGGGAACTGACATCAAAAAATTTGGTGGCAGGCTTAGTCACTGTTGGTTCAACCTTGAACATCTGAACCAAGGCTTGGCTACATTTCCGATGGTTGGTGCGATGGCGTTTGGCCCCACAAGCGGCGGGAATCCCCCAAGGCCACCCCACATAGGGGTGGGCCCATTTGGTTGGGAACAGGTTTGGGATGCCCAACCCGCCCATGCTCAGTTGCTGGGCCATTTGTTTGGTCAGTGGCGTTGTGTCAGGCGCAACACCTGATTTGCTGGCAGGAAGCTTTGAAACCTTGTTGATGGTGTCTGATGCTATTACCTGCCCATTGGGGGTGATGCCCAATGGATTTGGGGAGGAGGAGATTTTCCAATCATCATGTTAACCAAATCACAACCGTTGGGCATTCTGGCTGATAGATTGGTCTTCATATCTTTTCGACCATTTGAAATCTGAGCATTGGGCTGATTGCTACTCAAATTAGTTGCGATTTCCCCATTTCAGTGATCTTGATGCATATTTCACTGATTCCTCATAGCAGTTCTGCTGAGGAGAGTGTGGGTACTGGAAGCAGGATCCAAAGTTGAAGAACTGTTACCCAATGCTTGTCCACCATGTGAGCGAGATCGCCCTGAGTAACGAGGGGTATGGCCATCCTCTTTGGTACCTTTTTGCTTGGGAATGGGAAAATGGCCCAATCAACAGCCAGGGGACATTCCCCAGGACTTACAGTCCAGTGGTGTGATTTTGACTTGTCAAGAATGCTCAAATCCATTTACGAATTTAAAAAACCATGTAAATTTTTCTGCTTTCAATTCATGCTTGATGTTGAGAATGCTGTCACAAGTCTTCCTTCAAATTTCATTAACATTTTCATGTACCTTGAGTTCATCTTCACCATCCAGTTGTACCATTCAATTAGCCATTAGTGATGGTTGATTTGCTATAATTTCAGATTGAATCTGTAGCAGCTATGTTAAATGAAAATTGTTGATGGATTTACACTTCTTCCTGAGTATGCAAGTCTTCTATGACATCATTTTTGATATTAACAGAAATTGTCATGTTTAATGACATGATTGAGGGCAAAAATTTTAAGGATAAGACTGGACGTCAGGAGGCCAAAAAGATTAAGTTACAAGGCCTTTCTGACTTAAAATATACCCTGTACCAACGCTGGGTACATGCTAGATATGCCAAGGTTGGTCCTGGGAATGTGCGTGATGCTCATACTGGCATTACAGACACGGCGTTAAAATGCACCAGCTACATTCTCAATGCTGACAGTTCAATTCAGTTATTTGAACAGGGGTTCAAATCCCGTTCCTTTTTTAAAATATCCTTTTCAGAACAAGTCAATTTTCAATCTATAAATTTTTTTTTGACAATCTTGAGTTACAGATCCCTGGTTAATGGCAGCGTGTGCCTATTGGTTCACCTAGGCATAGCACCACTTCCGCTGATTGACAGCTCTCCCCTCAGTGTACGATTATGTTTCACAAAACCAACTTTCCCCTTTGGTCATCTGGTTTATTAAAGACCCCATTCATTTTAGTATTTTTATGTGCACGTGTTTAGCTTTCTTTGTTGACCTCTACCAGATCTGATTTAGTCAAATGTGTGCCCTCCTTGCCTGGGGCTTTCTGTTCATCATCCTTATGGGTGTTGCTTTGTTTACCATTTATTTTGGTGAGGGTTCTGTAGTAGGGGGGTGATCCCTCACCTCCCACCTCTACTGTAACTGGAGCGTTACAAACATGCTCTTGACATTAGATGACCAACCATATTTTTGATCTTGCCAAAACTTATTCCAAGTGGAAGGTCTCTGTAGTAGTATTAAGGCGCATGGGTTGTGCAAAATGGTTGGGACGCTCTTGTCCAAGGTGGTCTCATTCTTTTTGGTGGTGTGCCAGCTAGATGTTTCTCTTTTTTCTGCATATGCTTTTACCTCCACCCTTTCAGCGAGTACATGATGGGTATGGACCATTTGAATCCCAGTTGCTTGGTTTTCCAAGTTTCCCACCACTTCTTCTTGATATAATAAAACTATCCTTGACTACCCTCCTTCAGGAGCCGAGTGGCTGCGTCATCTTCTACATGAGGCACCTGCCTGGGTGTTTTACGTTTATCAAACTGTGATGTGGGTGTCTGAGAGCTTAGAGAGCTTGAAGCGACCCTTGAGGACAGGGCAACCTAGTGCCACCTATGAGCTTTACTAAGGCTCATTTGTGCACTGCAGTGTTGAGCATTTTGTGTGCCTTTATTTTCATTAATATCCCTCTGTCTCAGGCTTACCTGTGTCTGTCATTTCCCGAATATCACTTTTATGGGCTGTTTTGGAAGCCCCTTTGATGGACACTATAGTGAGTCACTATTCCCCCACTGGCTTCAATCTTCTGATTGAATCTTTTTTAGATAATTAATCTGCCCTAATCTGGAAGGGGCCAGCTAATTTGTTCATCATTGTTTCACCTGGGGTAGCCTCTATAAATAACAGCTTTAAAATTTTGTGCGCGCCTCTGCAAAAGTAGGAATCTTATCCTTCCATTCCTTCATTTTTAGCTAAATCAAAGGCAAGCAGGGGTCCAGCCCCAAAGTTAAATTAAATGTTTCAGTATATTCCACCACAATGATGTCACGCGCTGCTACCCCAATAAATATGGCGCCCACAAATAATGATTTTTCCTTGAATGAGGCAGAGCTCCCCACCAGTTCCCTCTCCATTTCAGCAGAATTTGAGGGTCTGAATGGGCCTACCCCAAACTTTTTAGAAACTATTTGTTTAAAATGAGTTTTCCTCCACACCACATTTGGATGGTGCAGGCGGTGTCATTGACAAAGGGCCTGATGGTGATGGCCTTGGATAATGATGTACAACCAGAAATGAATCTGTTAGTGCCCCATTAATGCATGAAAACGTGTTTTATAACGGTCAATAAATAAAAAAAATGAGCCATTCATAGGCTCTTTCATCTCTTAGGTGGACTCCATTTCTGTGTACCAGATTACCCCAGAGAATTCAAGTTTGACTTCTACCATGATCTGCAGGACACAGGAGGTGGAGAAAAAGTAAGATCACAACATGAAGATGTTAATGCAACTGCAGAATTTATGGTGGGATATGTGGCCTCAGTAGTGAGACTGGCCAATTATCCAAACCATTTTGTGATGCAAAGACCTATTCTGGAGGCATGCTTATTCCTGTTGAAGATTTTTATGAAGGGTTGGCGTTGTCTGCTATAAATAAAGACCATTCTAGATATTTTTTGTTGACTATTACCCTTTCATCCCCCTTAGGGAAAATCAGCACAACGATTTTGGTGGATACAAGAGCCTTTGAGAATTTTATTGACCAAGACCTAGCCGACTATCTTGAGTTAAGTTACTTGCCAGGTGGTATGGTTAGGGGAGGGGCTTTCCAAGGTATTCTCACGTTGAAGGTCCTAGGGTTAGTGGATTATCTTATTAGTAAATATAAGTTGGCTGACCGCTTCCAGGCAAATAAAAAACCTCTTGTACCCTATTGTTTTGGGAGTGGAGTGGTGGCGAAAGTTTGACGTCAGAACCAACTTGAAAGACAATACCATATCCTCAACATCAAAGAATGGCCATGAATTAGTTATCCCCATGTATGAAGTAAAATTTCAGTGCAATTTGCCCCAAATGGCCCAATGTCAAAACACTCAGTCTAGCTCCTCTAGTGAAGCCCTTTTTGGAGGTACCATTACCTTCCTGTTTGGAGGGTCTGAAATCTTAGTTTAATGCGGATTCAGCCAATGTACTACTGTCTCATTCAGCGTTTGAATGAAAGTTCAAACTTACTGTTGATCTGGTGCATATATCTTCTCCCATTTATCCCTTGACTGTACGGGAGGAAGAGGCATTGGATGTGTGGGTCAAAGAGCAGTTAGCTAAAGGCGCAATATTTTAGCGTACCTCTCCAGTATGCTCCCTACTTCTCTTGGTGTAGAAAGCTGGTGGTACTCTACGCCCATGCGTAGATTACAGAAACTAAACAATATCATTGTACAGATTTACATCCCATCCCATTGGACTCTCATATTGCTCGCTATGTGGAGAAGGCCAGAGACTTCTCCAAACTGTGTTGCTTAAATGCGTTCAATCAGATCTGGATCAAGAAGAGCCAGGAGTGGCTCAGCGCGTTCCAAACCAAAAAAGGAATTTTAATGTTTCAGGTTATGCCCTTTGGTCTTAAAATACACCTTCTATCTTCAACGTCATATAGATGCATCCTTGGGTGACCTACTGGGTGTGTGCACGGTGGCCTATATGGATAATATTCTGGTGTTTTCCCCTGATCATGAGTCCCATGCAATACACCTGCGGAAAGTGGTGGAGAGTTTAAGGGCAGCCAACCTTACGCTGAAAATTAGTAAGTTTGAGTTCTTTAAGTCCCAGGTCACCTTCCTGGGTAAAGTTGTGTTTGACCAAGGCCACATAATAACTCCAGAAAAGGAGAAGGCAATTTGCAAGTGGCCCACCCCAACTTTGTTTAAGGAATTGAGGAGCTTTTTGGGGATATGTACTTTCTTTTAAAACTTACACCAAATCTTTATTGAGGTGGCATCACCCTTGTTTAAGGTGAGTGGGGCAAAAGTGCTCCAGTGGTACCCAGTGTTGCAGGATGCCTTCCAAGTGGTAAAGTGCACCCTGCTATCTACGTCCATTCTTTGCCATGTAAATCCTGACAAGGAGTTTATTGTGGCCTCCAATGCCTCCAATTTCGCCATTGCGGCTGTATTATTACAATTAGGTGAAGATGGAATAGAGCATCAAGTGGAATATTTTTCTTGGAAGACGTCCTTGTTTGAATTAAACTATGATGTTTATGACAAGGAATTATTGTAAGTAATTTAAGCACTTACTTATTGGCTTCAAAACTTGTATGGGTTATACCAACCATTCCGCATTTGTACAGCCACTGTGCCTTGTTGTACTACTGCACACCTCTTGTCCTAACCCCATGGCAAACTCACTGGTATGACACCCTGGCCCAATTTGTGTTTTCTTATGAGTTTACAAAGGGACAGGGGAATTATTTGGTGGATTCTTTGATATGAAATCCTGCATTAGATCCAGATCTTAAGGAAGAAGAGGTACACAACACCCATTTGTTAATTCCGCCAGATAAGATGTGTCTTAACAACCATCTCCCTTGACCCAAGGGTCAGTGCTTTCTCCTCTGGAAAAATTTGAAGAATATGTGGTATGTTCAGAAAGATGACCCTTTCACAGCCCTAGTCAGCAGAATATACTATGGTCCTCGTCAAGAGCAAGTTGGATTAGGAAGATATTACTAGAGGGTACCACGTGAAGGATGAGATGGTGTGGTTTCAGGGGCACCTATGGGTTCCTGCTGAACCACTTCGCCTGAAAATCATCTGGGACCATCATTATGGGATCACCATTGGACATCCTGGGAAAGAAAAAAAAAATCTAGAACTAATTCTCCACACTTACAATTGGAAGGGGTTAGCCATGCAGGTTGCCAGATAATGTAAGGAGTGCCTGGTCTGCAACCAAATGTAACCAAATTGCTAGCTCCTCGTGTGGTTGCTGGTTCCTGTTCAAAGGGCTGAAGGGCCTTGGACTTCCCTATTGGTGGATTTCATTGTGGAGTTACCTGCATCTGATGACTACAATGCCATCATGGTAGTGGAGGACCGTTTTATGAAGTTTGCCACTTTATTCCCTGCAGAACTATGGTAAATGCAGCGGAGATGGCTAGGCTCTTTGTATCTCATGTGCTCGCCCTTCATGGGGTGCCCCAGGAGATAATTAGTGATTGGGGTCCCAGTTTACTTCTGTTTTTTTGGGAAGAGTTGTGTTAGACTCTTCAAATTCGCCCTTCTGTTCAACTGCCTATCATCCCCAATCAAATGGGCAGACAGAACGAGTGAACTGGTGCTTGGAACAGTTCCTGCAGTGCTACACTGCCGCAGATAATTCATATTGGGCTTCTCACCTTCCCATGGCACAGTTTAGCTATAACAATACTTAACATGCGTCTATTAGTTGTCCCTATTTTCGCCAACCATGGGTTTAACGCTGCACTCAACATGGAGCCCAGCTGTGGATTCAAGTCAAAGCGGTGGTGTACTTTGCTAAGACTATCAAGAAAGTACACCAGTGCATTTTCCACGAATTTGGAGGTGACAATGCAAGTTTGTAAGGAGAACTCTGATGGAAAGAGATGGTTAGGTTCTGCGTACAAGGAAAGGTATCTCATGATGCTTTATGCTCAAAACATCCCTATCAAGTAGACATGCAAAAAGCTGGGACCAAGGATAATTGTGCTTTACCGCGTTGTCAGAAAGGTGGGCCAAGCCTCATATCAGTTAGATCTCCCCCTTATTTTGAATTTTTACAGTATTTAATAAAAGCAAGCTGATGATGTTTGAGGGCCCCAACAGAGACTCCAGAGGCTTATCTCGTGGATGGGGCGCCAGAGTGGGAAATGGAGGAGATTGTAGCCTCATGCAGAGTAAGAAGAAGGGTTGAGTACCTAATATCCTAGAAGGTATTTGATGCAGGAGAAAACAGCTAGGTATCAGCACGTGACTGTGTTATGCCAAGATCTGATTGAAGTTTTCACAAGCGTTTCCTGAGGCTGCAGGACTTTAGGCAAAGCAGAGCAGCCGCCATGAAGCTGGCCTCTGCCCACAATAATTTTCTTGGAGAAAGCCCCTTGAGGAAGGGTGGAGCCCCAAAAGAACAAGAGGGTCATGTCATGGATTAATGACATGATTGAGGGCACAAATTTTAAGGACAAGGCTGGACGTCAGGAAGACAAAAAGGTCAAGTTGCAATGCCTTCCTGACTTAACCCTGTTTGGACCAACGCTTAGTACAGGCGAGATATGCCCAGATTGGTCCTGGGGATGTGCGTGATGCTCATCCTGGAGTTACAGGCAGGGTGTTAAAATCCATCAGCTACGTTCTCAAGGCTGACAGTTCAATTCAGTTATTTGAACAGGGGTTCAAAACCCGTCCCTTTTTTAAAATTTCCATGTCAGAACAAGTCAATTTTCAATCTATAACTTGAGTTTGGACAATCTTGAGTTACAGGACCCTGGTTAATGGCAGCGTGTGCCTATTGGTTCACCTAGGCATAGCACCACTTCCGCTGATTGACAGCTTCCACTCAGTGTATAATTATGTTCCCACAAAACCAACTTTCCTCGTTGATCATCTAGTTTATTAAAGACCCCATTCATTTTAGTATTTTTATATGCATGTGTTTAGCTTGGTTTGTTGACATCTACCAGGTCTGATTTGATTAAATGTGTGTCCTCCTTGCTTGGGGCTTTCTGTGCATCATCCTTCTGGGTGGCTCTTTGTTTACCCTTTATTCAGCGAGGGTTCTGTAGCAGGGGGTGAGCCCTCGCCTCCCACCTCCACTGGAACTGGAGAGTTATAAACACGCTCTTAACAGAAAATTAATTATAGTATACTAAATATTTTTTGATCCCGTTATTTTCTTGCATATGTATGTATGTTCTAATGTATTGTACTCAATCACGCAATCTTTACCATTCAATACAACTCTTGATCCTTTTGTTCCACAGGAGTAAAAGTCTGTGAAATGCAACTTGTTGAAATTGTTGAGATTCTGATATGATTGGCCAACAAGCTCCAAATAGCTGCTACAGATCAATTAATATATTCCAAAACTGAGTAATAGCATAATATTGGTGAGATCGCCTCAAAATAAGGCAATAAGGAGATGTCAACTCACAATGAATATTTAATAGATTTCCTTGAACTAAAGCTATAGCAATTTAAGGATAATAGACTCTGATGGATCCTCTCAGTTATGAGGATGGTTCAATGAGGATACAGTTGGAAAAGAATAGTCTAAACAATCTTTCCCATGATGATAAAATTAGTTACCATGATTCAATTCAAACAGCAATTTATTGATAATCACACAGGAGAGATGGGCGAGTTCAACAAATACCAATTAAACTGGGTGAAAGACACATCAGGCAATGGACAAAATGGCGCGCTGAAGGCAAGAAACGCCCTTTGAAGTACCAGGAACCAATGCCTCCAAGAAACCACAAACTCAGACATTATCCAGGTTTGTGGAGTTCACCACAAAACATAATTTATACATGGAAATCCAATATGACCAACCCTATCAAAGGTAGAACACGGGCTCTGACTTTTCCTAGGGGTTGATTATTTAATTCTGTGGGAGAAAATGGGCGAGACACAGGCCTCCATTTTCCCCACACAGTGTACATTATCACTCATACCATCCATTGTGGCTGGATCAATACGGGCTTTGAAACTGAAGATGATGCAGACACCACCACAAAAGTCTGCGTCAGTATTGCCATCCCTGTGGGCAAAAGAATTGTGCGCACTGCGCGCACCAGATGGAACAAAGCAAACACTTTTTTAATCTCCTTCAACTCACTCCCCACCAACCTTCCCCACAAGGTAATTGAGGAGGAGTCCAACATGGACTTGCCATCTATGGAGAAATTATACAACTCAAACTATAGCAGTTTCACCTGATGCTGAATCTGTGCACAGGGAAGGTAATCGCCATGATCAACCTGATCCCCAAGGTGGCTGTGGACCTCACAAGAATCCCATGCACAGTGGTGTTTCACCTCCTAGATGGGGGAGTGTCAAAGATATTCTGCATCACAACGGAACATGAACCGCCTATCTGCAACCACTGCAACGCAAAGGAGCATAAGGAACATGCATGCCCCATGAAGGAGGGCATTTTGGCCCCAGACTTCTGTGATGACGCCATGGACGAAGATGATGAAGACTTAACCAAAATAATCAACACCAACCAAGCCTTCCTCTGGAGAGAGGATGGGCAATACATCCTCATAGACCCAATATCACCCATATTACGCAAAATGATACAGAAGGCCCACAAACGGGCAGCAGCCAAGGCTGCATCACTAATGGCCTCCTCCATCAACCCCAGCCAAATCCAGGAGGACATAGAGAAAATCAACTAAGCCAACTAATCAGAGCAGAATGCCAAAGATGAGGAGGACATGGAGGAATTTAACCAAACCCAATCAGAGCAGAATGCCCAAGCTGAAAATTTTCTCAACAATTTGACTGAATTAACACGTGGTGTCAATCAAGTGAACTTAGCAGGACAATTCAGCTCCACCATGGGCGCAAATGTGGGACCCACAACTACAAATTTGAACCCCACAACCACAGAAAATAAGCACACTGCACCAAACCACCATGAGTCATGAGCGGGAAAATCTGACTCAAGCCCTAAAAACTGCAAGACACGCACAAAAGTGGCACAGGGTAAGGAATAAAGTGATGACACAGAGTGGACAGGCCCGATGACATGGAGCAAGCTCAAGGAATGGCGTGCTGGGTTAGGGCCAGACAGCCCTCCCAACTGCTCCTGAGGTGCTGCGGAAACCTAAGTGTTAATAGGGATGCTAAACATTGCGGGAGCCAGGGCTCAAGCGTCCCAAGCCAAAAAGCTAGACTTCCTACAAAAACCCCCTGTAGATATCTTAGCCATCTAAGAAACCCATTGCCTACAGGGGGAAGAGGGATCCTGGTCAGCCATGGTCTCACCATCCCAATCAGTATGGATGTCCCACTGTGGGGTGGTCATCCAAAATAACAAAAAAAGTAAAAATCACTAACTCCTCTTCATATCTACATGGCTGCGTCCTGGTAGCAATGATTGCAAGCCAAGAGGACACAATCTCGATAGCATGCATCTACACACTGTGCACCGCAGCTGAGAGGAAAAAATTCCTCAAAACTGTCCCAACACTCACCCTCCCACCAGATACCATCCTGTTGGGCGACTTCAACTGCTGGGATAACCCCAACACGGACCAATGGCCTAACCCCAGTGGATACCTCCTGGGGCTAATTGAATTCTGTGAAATGAAGGCATCCCTTGGCCTACATAATACCCTCCTCCCAGGTTACCACTCCTTCCCCGCATGACCCGCCCCAACATATGTGAGGGAACGCTCGTCTCAATGAGCTGCATCAACTACATCCTCACCCCAAAAACCCACCGTTTGAACATCTCCAACTTCTCAACAAAAAAGATAAATATCTTCGACCACCAAATAATTTTGGTGCAGCTTTCTCCAACCTAAACTCCTACACAGGCGTCAACCTGGAGAAAGCTACACCCAGAAACATAAAATTGCCCAAATATCTGACTGGGTTGAACATGAGGCCATGAACCCAAAAATTTGCAACCTCATTTGTATTGGATCCCATCAAAACCTGGGAAATTTTAAAGCTAAACTAATAAATAAAACTTGCCATCTTTCCTTGCATAAATACACCACCAACACAGCCACAATTAGGCGCACCTTGGCGGAACTGGACCACCTTAAGCTCAACACCCCAAAGTCCAACTATAGCCCAATGGGGGCGCAAATGGGCGGAAATATCCTCCCGCCTAAATGCCCTCATCTTCAAACACCATCACAGAATCAAAGTATTGAGAAAAGGTAGTTCATAATAGAATGCAAAACCTGCTTGACTTACTTTTGCCAGTTTCACTCCTGCGGCAATCAGCCTATGGCACACAGGTCTGCAAAGATGACGGCACCATGGCAACTGACCCAGAGGAGGTCAAGGTGGAAGTACACCGCTATTACACCAAACTATACTGTGACACCACCAACTGACCCCCAAAGAAATTAAAGATTTTATACACACCGCTGGAATAAAAAGTGCACCACCAGACTATAACCCCTTAAACGTAATCACACAGGAGGAACTCTGGGTTACAGTCCTTGGTGCACCACATAGGAAATTCTCAGGGCCTAGTGGAATAACCTACAAATTCTAAAAAAATACTTCAAGCAAATTGCACCCTCCTCTTGGCATCAATGAACCAGTGCCTGTTAAAGACACGCCTTCTTCCTGTTGGCCAGTACTCTTATGTCAAAACCCTGTTTAAGAAGGGTGACAAATTGGACCTGGCCAACTGGCGCCCAATTGCACTCTCTAACACTGATACAAAACTACTTGCAAAAATTTTAGCCACCAAATTAGGCACAATAGCCTCCAAAGTCCTGTCAGCCAATCAGTTTGTGTTCATACCAGGGCGTTCAATATGGATAAACATACACTCAGTCGCCAGCATGTGCCAGTCCAAAGAAACTGGAGCCCTGGTATTCCTAGACCGGGAGAAGGCATATGACCGCATTAGATGGCCATACCTGAAGGAATGCCTAAGCCCCTTCAAACTCCCACCCAGATTCATAAACTGGGCGATGCTCCTTACAGAATCCGCATCCATGGCTGTATGCGGCCCTGACTTCCTAACTACCAGGATCACACCACATAGAGGGCTCAAACAAGGGGACCCCCTCAGCTTACTGCTGTATAACTTCAGTATCGATCCACTCCTTTGCATCGCTGACTCACGCCTCATGGGCATAACTGCAAAAGGCCTAACATTCAAGATACTAGACTTTGCGGATGATTGCATGACAGTTATAGTTAACAACAATGATGCCTGACAGCTGGAATGCATCCTAGAGGAATATTCCATTGTGAGCAACACATCTCTCAACAAACGAAAAATGGAAATAATCCTCCTAGGCAAATAAATTAACAACTGTGCCACAACACCTAAACCTCACAGCCCCCACAAAGGAACAGCCCAATCATCCAACCCTTTGCATCACCTCCTTAAACCAACCCTGTCCGCCACCTTGGGATATGGCTGAAAACAGGTGGGTATGCCAATGATACAATTGAGAACAATCTACTACAGCGGGTGTTAACTGCGTCGCCTCCCTTAATGGAAGATTCCCAGGAATAACAGGAAGAGTAACAGTTGTCAATTCACTCATCCTCTCGATGCTGTGGTTCCCCGCCCATGCAATCTCCTTATCACCTTCATTCATATCCTTGATCCGTGCACTTATCCAGGGATGGCTGTGGCCTGGGTCTCAGCTACCTTTATGGGTGGAAACACTCTTTGGCCCATGCTCCAGCGGAGGCATGGGCCTAATAAACTTTGAGGTCCATGTCAACCACATATTGGGCACCTGGATATAGGAAGTCATAGCCCCAGACATCCCACAACAACACTGGTCTAGAGAGGCGAGGGCCAACTTTGCACAGGCGCTCAAGCTACCCAACTCACACAACCCGTCCAGCCTTCTCACATACCTTGCAAACCGCCCAACGCAGCAGACCCACATGGGACCCCCCTCACTTCAAACGCCTCCTCTGAACCATTTGGCACATAGGGTGGACCATCACTCTCACAGGCACCAGTAAGGGAAGGGGAAGGCCCAGAGCTCACTTCACGCTAAGGAAACCAGAGGGCCACCCCCAGAGGGACACACATGACGTGGCCCCACTCATTGCAAGAATCGACTACCTGGATGCTTTAGACATCCCATACGATCTCACAACACAGAAGGCAATATGGAGGCTGACACATCATCCGCTCCTCCAGACAAAGGTAAGAGCTAACACCTGGCATTGCCTCATAGGAGCCTACAGAACAGCAGATCGCTCCAACTCTCTTCATGTACCATATGCAGTGTATGGAGGGGATGGCACCATGCACCACCACCTTGAAGCATGCTCCCATCTAGAGCCATATGACAGGAAGTTGTGCATCTATTAAGAACCTAAAATGACCAGGAGCTGTCAATCTCTAGAAGCCTCCTCACACTCCAACTTGAATCCCCAATAACACCTACACTCCACTCCCTGATAGTCGCCATTGCAATGTGGACAATCCACACCGTAGCACTGGATGCCTTCAAGGGAACCATTACCACCATCCATGGGACAATCAGCAGATTTCACCTACACCTACTGGAACACTTTCAGGCCTGGCTATATAGATACATGAGGCTGAAGCAACAACAACTTTTTGAATCATGGTTCCCAGTCTGGTTTCTGCATATGGACCCCTTCCTCCAAACCTGCTCCATAATAGGGGAAACCCCTTCAGAGTAAGGCATTCAACCCCCTATACCTTGCGGTACCAGCTGGCAACAGGGGTAGCTCATCTACTCTAGGGTGCCTAAATCTCGCTATACTTCACCTTCCCCTATCCCATTACATATATCAGTATTGTCCGTCCCCTGGTTGGCTTATCTTGGTTAATAAAAGAATAGTTTATACAAAAGGGTCAGAATTGACTGAATTCAGATATATATAAATGTGACAAGAATACTAGGAAGGAGGTTTTTGGTAAGAAAAAGTGGGAATTATGAGGAGACAGTATCTGCTATTTATATTAAATTAAATAAAGTGGTGTGGACAAAGCTAATGCTTCATATTATAATAAATCTATTAAGGTCATTTGTGGACCAACGATCTCCATATCATTTGACCGTTGCTCTCTGGGCTCAACCCTGTGCAACCCTTCTGGCGAGTATTAACCCTATTGCCAATTTTATAACATTCATAATTCATAACTCCATAAGAATACGCAGCTGCTATCAGAATGTCAGCACTATATGTTTCAAATAGCTGTGACAAAGCTTCACAAACTATACGTCCAGCATTTCCTCAAATTTGTAAAATTGTATAGGCTTCCAAGTTGAAGTGGTTCTTCATGGTATTCTATATAGAATGATTTTTCATATATGATGAAATCATACTTGACAACGTCAAAGTTAAAAGTCAATAAATTGCCACCTTCTATGTGTTATGCATTCTCTTGTTTTACATGAGAGCGTAGATCATTGTACACATATTATTTCCTTCCATCATATTCCTATCTAAGGTGTTGATGTCCACGTGCTAAGTGATATTAAAGAAGCTCTAACGATGTTTTCCAATATCATTTCACAGCACTGAACTCCTGAATATGGTGATGTGAAACTTTTCATATTACCTTTATGCTGTTATAATTGGTTTGACCAACCATCTGCTAACTTATTTTTTATATATTTAATCCTTTTAATTTAACTAATAATTAGATAGTGGATTCAATTAGATCATTGTAATTGTTTCACCACATGGGCCTGCTTTTATATCCACTTGCCTACCAGATTGATTTACTATTGATTAACTCTTAAATTTCCACCGCCACATTTCTCATTCCCTAAATTTATCAGCTACCAATGCCATGGCCTCAAACACTATATCACCTCATATTTTATTTTAATGTACTATCCTACGTTGCACCGCTGATAGCGTAAAACATCAGTAATAGGGTCCTTATATTTATTATTACCATCCACCGGTAATTAAAACACGTCTGGTATAATACATCAGTCAGAATTTGAGATGATGAGCAAGCTGAAATCCCTGCTCCTAAATTTAGCTTAACAGATTGACTCTCATACCAGCACAAACGGAACCTTATCCTGAAGGCATAGAATCTAGATTGAATCAGGAAGTATCACACATATGAGAATCGATGGAATCACCTTAAGGAATCAATCCCCGCTTCCAAAATCATAAGAGGCGCTGCTCCCACTGCTGCAATCACAAGTACGACGTAGTACAATGAGGGTACCATCCAAAAGGTGAATCTGGAAGGCAGTAAAAGATCCTGATCTCATGGGGCCATGAAAGTCACTGAGGCATCATGTCCTCAAGCACCCTATAAATATTGACACTTTCTTATACAGTAAAGTAGTCTATATTATCTCCATCCTTTCAATTTTTTGACCTCTCCACTAATCTCCATCTTCAAGCCCATTTTCAGACTTCTGCAACAGTCAAAAGAAGTGTTACACCAAGAGAAGTGGTGCTCACTACAGGGGGCTCTGAACTGTCCTAAGTGAGAACGTCTATCACGAATAATGGATAATACTAGCAGTCCTGAAGATCAATCTGCTGATCAGTTGATAAGCGTTGCTTGATGAATTAGTACCTCGTGTTATGAAGTGCCTCCCACGCAGCCTGAGTGCCTAAAATTCTGAGCCACATTCCAGTTCTCCCTGCCTTCAGTTAATGTAAATCAGTATCAACTTCAGACAAGAACCTTAATTACATTGTCCAACAGTTTGTTAATGGCATCTATTCCGTGGGTGCCCTCTCCAGCTGCTCCCATGCCTCTTCCATGCCATCTACCATGCGGGACCTCTATACCTTGGCCCAACTGCTAGAGGGAGAACTTACTTTGGGAACCAAACGCTATCTTCAGAACTTTGCTCACCTGGCTATTCATCACCTCCTCCATTTAGTTGGGTTAAACCATCATGAAGTCTCCCAGCAACTGGGGCTCACCCAGACCTTATACTCCCATGTCATCAACTTCTACAATGCAGCCTCCTCCTTTGTCCATAACAACTGCAAGGCCATTATCAATAACCGATGACTAATCAAAAAGGCCCAAGGCTAAATTGAAGTGTTGGATAGAGGGATCGCTGCCTACCTCAATGACCAGCTGCATCAGAACATCCAACTCATTGAGGCTGGTTGGAACCAGCGCCTCTACCAAGTTGAGGATCTGGTACAGACCCTGCAACAACATTATCAGGAGCTGGCCTTTTGTGACTACACCTCCAGGAGTGAAGGTCCTAGGATGCCCAAAGGACCAAATAATGTGAGGTACCTGAAGGACAAGAAGGTCTCCGTGGACCTCAAAGGCCCTCAGGCCTCATGGTACCTATCCCTGGAGACTCTGACAAACCTTGAAAAAAGCTTTGTTACAAGCCCTGGCAACCTTATGAAATCAAATTTAGAATGTAGCTCAGGGATGCAAACTCCAAGTGGACGGAGTCCCCCTCATCCCTAGGGTCTACATTGATGCTTTGTCAGACTAAATGGACAATTTTAGCGCCTTCACTAATCTTACCAATAGTCACATCTATAAGCTCAAACAAACTTGTTGAGGGTTAGAGACCCATTTGACCACCCTTGAGAGTCAGCTTTGCCTTCAAGGCACTGGCATTTAATCCCTAAAAGATCAGGTCGAAAATAAGGCTTCCATTTCAACCCTCAATTGAAACTGGGATGATATCCAAGAGGACTTTGAGAGTCTAAGATGCCATTTAGACCAGCAGGTCCCCCGCGACTAAGCAGAGACCATGATCTCTGAGCCTGCACCCATCCCTGGTGTTAACAACTTTCCCACTCCTTTTGTAACTAACTTTAAATCTAGTCATAATTAAATTTCACCCCTGGCTAGAAAAGCATTGCCTCCTTTCTGTATACATATGAAAATTCCATGAAGGAGGCCACCAACTGGCATAAAACGAAGCATATCCACTCCTGCCTCAACAACACTTCCAACGAGATCATAACTCCCCATTTGAAGGAGTGCAACACATGTGAACAGGTCTGTATGACCTTTATCCAAGAATTCAATAGCAATAAAATCCTGGCCAACCAAAAACAAGCATTTATAGGTATCCACCTGCATAAAAGGGAAATCTCCATGGAGTTTGCCAGCCATTTCTATGCGCAAGCACAACCTTCTGGAACTACCAATTGCATTTCCTTGGATGATGCTTTCACCGCTGTGTTATCCGCGTTGGGATCCTACTCCAAGGTTCAAATGCATATTATTGAACAGAATAACAGTTTTACCTTCATCTGGGAAATCAAGAAAGCACTTAAAGAGATCCCAGCATTGACCCTACACTCCAAGGCTAGCTCATTGGGTCCTTTCAACCGTCCTAGAATCCATGCAGTTGAAAACCAGAAGAAATCTCAATATTAATGCACCTACTGCAATGGTTTCAGACATAGCGCCAAGACCTGCGGAAATAACTTTTTAAGAAAGTGGGAAAAGGGCTGTCAACATGAAAGATGAGGCACTTCATGCTGACATCCTTAATACGTCTCAAGATGTCTCCATTACCTCAAACAATCTTGGAGCTATTGTACCTGAAAAAGAATCTTTGGTACCCATCAATAATAAAGAAATTGATACTGCTTACTCTTCTTCTGATGACTCTCCCATCTTTTTCACGCTGCCTCCCCAGTTCATAAGTCTGCTTACCTGCATTGCAGTTCAAGTTCATAAAATCTGGTCTTTGCCATACGTCACAATTCCAATATGACAGGACGATAAGCCCTAAAATGATATGGTGGAATGGATGGAATCTGCTGAGTTGGTATGAATATGATTAATTTTGAGCGCCTCAAAATGAGGCGATATTGGGTTGTTGGGAAATCGGCCAAATTGGGTGATTGTAAAATAACAAACCAAGAATTGGCGGAACCAATGAGATATGCGAAGTGAATTACTAAGCCATGAAAGTGGTACCATCTGAAGTCATTACCATACAAGAGGGATGAGATGATTGAGGAGGTTAGGTTTTTAATAGTTTAGAACAGGCAAAACAGCGACGAGCAGGTGTGTTTAGTATAATAAATAAATAAGTAT